>JAPMOR010076240.1:0-10497 GCA_026543865.1 Argiope aurantia | reverse complement strand
ATCAACATGTTAGGGGGTATTGTCAGTATTTCATTTGTAAAATTTAGACGCGTAATTTAAATTAAATCATTAAGTCAAATTTGTAAATGATAAGCTGATGAGACGTCTGATTTACAGCATGCATTTATGAATTACTTTAAAGAATTATAATTTTCAAAACCGATTGTTTCCCCTGATTCTTTAAAAATGGATTAAGGAATTAATGGAATAAATGGATTAATTTAAATTAGAACCAATAAAAATTGTAAATTATCTTGATAATCTTTAAACAATCTCTCATTGTCCAAAAGGACTTGTATCTAATTAAGTGCGAGCCACTGAGTCTGCGTCTTAAAATAATTAGTGTTTCCTCTGTCTGAATGTAAATATATGGTTTGATTGATTATAAGATTTTTAACTTTAAAGTCAAGATTAATGTATAAAACAATGAAACAGTTGGATATTTTATCTAATCCTCTAACCTACGAATTGACTTTTCTAAGTAGGTGACAGATCCTATTTTTGGCATTCATTATTATTTTAATTCTTATAATAATATAAGGGCAGTTGGGATTCTAGACCCATAAATGTATAAAGATTAACATCTGAACTTGTATGAAATGCAGTTTTTAATTTAAAATCGCTTACAAGCATAGTATATTGCATTTGTCCTGCATTAAATCTCGGATTCACTGCTTTTTGATGTCCAAAGTCAAAAGTTCGATTTTTTAAAAAAATAAAAGAATTGAGCATTTTATTTTTTGAAAAGAAAGGAAACATAACAAATTAATATCATAAGTCTTATATTTTATAATACATCTAATTATTATATGTGTTGTGCATATGTTGATGTGCCATATCTTCGAGAACAAATGAGTGATTTTAAATTTGGTAAGTTATGAATTATAGCTATAAAATGTTACTAGCGATTGCACATTGTCTTTATGATAATTTTATAAATTTAGGAACAAAACCTAAATAAGATTTTTCCTAATTTATTTGATAAAGGCTGTAACTAAATAATAAAAAACAAACTAAAAATTATCAGCACAAATTAGTTCAAATATTACAATATCTGAACAAAATTTTGAGGCATTTAGAATATCGAAATACATTATGGGAATATTGTTCTTCTGAAGAATTTAATCTTTTTTTAAACAATACTGTAGATGATACAATACATACTACAAATGGAACTTCAAAAAAATTAATTTCGTTATTGTAAGTCATCATTTGCGTTTAGTACATGGATTCCGATACCGCGATAGAAGAGCTGTAAACCGCAATGAAATAGTTTGCTTTTGAGTTTAAAATGCTTTTCATAATTCAGAATTAAGTAAAAAAAATCTCGTAGATTTAAAATTAAAAAAATAAATTAACGTCAAAGACCTTTCATTGTTAATTGATAAAATATCAACATAAGAACTAATAAAATTTTTTGTTCAAATCTCAGAAAAAATTAATTTATGTATAGACAATGTTACATTGAAATTCATATAGGGCGGAATAAGTGATCAGTTAGTCGACGAACTGTTTACTTTGAACAGTATGCATCTTTTCATATTGATTTTAAAAAGGGGAAATATACAAATTTAGGAATAGTTTATAAAACCAATTAGATTATAAAGCACGAAAAATAAAATAATGTAATTGATCGATTGCACATATCAGAACATCGCAAAATATAAACATAATATTTTCAACGTGATTGAAATAGGAATATTAAATATTACTGAGTGGGAAAAATCAGTATGCTCCATTTTTTGATTGAAATAAAAATAATAAATATTGCTGATTGGAAAAATTCAGTATGCTCTAATTCTTTGATTTATCCGGTTACAGGATCCACAAAAGATTTACTCAGTTTATTGAACAAATCAAAAACTATAATTTTACATAATAATTCGTTTGAGGTATAATAACAAATATAAATATAAGAATAATTATTAAAATCGATAAAAAAGAAAAATTTCAAATAATTTTTCAAAAAATTTAAAATTAAATATAAGAGATAAATATATTCAATAAATGTAGTTTTTCTCTCTCTCTCTATTTATATATATAACATTATTTGTTGTGAAGCAGGATGTACAAGCGATGAGCACATAGAACGACACTGAAAAGGAATGAGGAAAAAGCTCTTGGACATTTTATCCCTGGTCTTATATCACCTATGATTTTGATGGGGAAAATATTTCTTCATAGTGCTAATATATTAATAAGATTCTGATAGGGATTTCTGACGGATGTCAATCACATGTAAGGGAAACACAGGGATCTTTTAAAAAGAATGTGCTTACTGGAGAGTTTTTTACCCTTTCACGCCGAGTGTGTGAAAGTATCCAGTTTAGTCGATTCAGAAATTTTATAAAGCTTCTCTTGAATTAATTAAGTAGAGACAGTGGAATTGGATCACGAAATAAGAGAATATTTTAGAATAAAGTTACTACGGCCTAAATAAAGATAAAATCTTGAAAATTAATTAAATTGAAATTAGAGTTAAAATATCATTACACACACACACACACACACACACACACACAAACACACACACACACACATATATATATATATATAGAGAGAGAGATTTAGAAGGGTGATAATAAACATCAAGAGGATAAAGAATCACCATACAACATGGATTCCGAAACGACGTTAAGCGGGTAAAAATCGCAAAAGTATAGAGATTAAAACTGCTGGAAACTATAAAAAATTAATAAAAAAAATAACAAATGCTATTTTAACTATAATTTTTTTCTAGTGAAAGCACATTCTTAAAAGTTTCATTTCACTCTGGTAACATGCGGATTTAAGGATCTTGGGGGTCGTAAATTAATGAAAACGAAAAAAAAGTTTAGAACCCAGCTATGCAAAAATATTGAAACGTGAAGAAAAATAAAAGCTTGAAAATGTAAGGAATTTTACATTCTATAATTTAATATAAGCATGTAGTGTGGGAACTGTGGTGTGTTAAAGATATCCAAGAAAAACTAAACGGGAACCAAAGAACATACCTGCAACATCAGTACCTATGTTCGCAAAGAGAGTTATCAAATTCAAAAGATAAATTCAGAGTAAGGGTAATAGGTATTAATTAGATGAAAAATTACTAGACTAGAAAACGATTAACGTTTTTCAATGAAAATCGGAAATTATGTGGATTACGCACGCTGGATGCTTGGTGTCACACAAGAAGATGCACACTTTTCTGCTGGAGTTTTATTCTCATATGAAGCCTGCTTTAAGAGAAGGTGCTTAAGAGAAGCACAGTACGAATATTTGGTCATTCGAAAATCCCTACATCATGATCTCGTCGAACGTACAGCACAGGTTTTGATATTAACATTTAGGCAGAGTCATCTATTTAGACCGCATCTTCTGCCCGAACGCCTCAGTGGCCCAAAGTACCTTATTTTCTTCCAGAATGTTCCTCCAGATTTATTGCAGGGAACACCGACAATTGTATGCCAGAATATTCGTGGTTAGTGCATGTTGGAGCACCAGCACGTTTTAGTTACATTCGAGGAATCTGACTTGTTGTTTACGAATGAAATTTAACGCCCATCATTTCTGCAATGCTCATTAATGAATACTTTCTCCCTGCTTTTATTTTTCTCTAACGTAATAAAAAATTTACTTACGAGAAGGCTTCTTCTCGATTACCTTGTTCTTAATCCTCGCATTCATAGGGCCATTCTCTTCGCCAGATTCATTGTATTTTCGTCGTCAGCTTTTACTTATTTTCACTGAGTAAACGCTACCTGTAACCCTATGTTTAATGGTAATTTTTTTTATCTATTTAATGCCTATTATCCTTGCTCTGAATTTGTCTCCCAAAATCAAAGATTTGAATTTGCCACCATTCGTGCAGTAAAGTGTGGGCAACCCTATTAAAAAACGTCTTGACAGTTGATGGTTTAGAGTTAGTAAAAATGGAGAGTTACGCAATAGAACCAAGGTGTTAATGAAAGATTTGAAATAAATAAATAAACATAGTTTCTTTTTTCTTTAAATTAATATATTTTTATTTCAGCGTAAAGTACACAGGATAGGGTTATGTATGGAATAACACATATGTGCTCTTTTGTCGAAATTTTCCGAATTTTTTTTTTTTATAAATGTGGCTGAATTTCGTTGATGCAGCGTTGGATTTATTTGTTCAATTATCGCGTGCTTCTGGGCTTGTTGGCATAGACCCTTGACTTCAAACAACCTCATAAAAAGAAATCCATTGGTGTTAAATCACACGATCTAGGGTGCCTATTTTCAAATCTACGAACTGTGGCCGCCAGACAATAATTATTTTTAATATATTGTTCAACAATTAAAATACGTTGTTCTATTGTGTAACGCTCCATTTTTACTAATTCTAAACTATTAGCTATCAAATTTTTTAATAGGGTTGCCAGCACTTTACAACACAATTGGAAAATTTGAACAAAAGTGTCCGTATGTGCCAACAAAGCCGTGGAGATCATTTGCCCTATATGTTATATCATACATAATCCTATTCTGTGTACTTTACGGCTGAATAAAAATATAACAATATAAAGAAAAAACTGTGTTTTTTATTTAATTCAAATCTTGCGTTAACACGTTGTTCTATCGAATAACTTACCATTTTTACTAACTATCAATGGATTTTTAATAAGCTTGTCAACACTTGACTGCACAAATGGAGTTAAATTCAAATCTTGGGCTAATTTTGGGACACTCTTTATAAGAATTTAAGGAATCGTATATTTTTTCCATGAATTTGAATTCTCTATGAATAACTGGGGTGTTTTTTGCAGTAGATGTCTGACATTCTAAAATTTTAAACCAAGTATTACATTAGATTAAATATGCAGTTCATGTGAATAAAAAAATCTTTCATTGCTCAAAACTAGAATTCAGTTTAAAGTTAATGAATAGTTTCCCCTGTCATTTAAAAACTGATTGCGAACATTAATAAACAAGTAAATTAAGAGACAGTTTCCGAAAGCCAGTCATTATAAACGCATTAATTAAATAAGCTTTCAGGATTATTTTATGAATTATTCCTGTTAATATACTTCTACAGTAAATAGGGGTGCCTTGTTAATAATTAATTGATGTAATTGATCCTTATTTCGTGATTACCAATTACACATGGCGCAATAAATTAATAAACTTTCAGATTAGAATATATTGAAAAGATGAAATATAGTGCTCTCTTTCTAAAATCCGTGCTTGCTGTTTCGTCTGCAATTGTGAGATGGGCCCTTAGCATACATTTGTCAAAGCATTCATTCTTGTAAGCAATTCATGGAAACTGTTTCCAATAAATGCAGTTTTATTCTCCAGTAAATACAATGGATGTTTTCCAAATACGAGAATCTTTTACACATCCATGCCGCATGTTTACTCCATTTCCGGAGCATTTGACTGGCATTTGCAATTTTCTTCCCATTATTGACACCACAGCAATATCTGTCTGACTTTGTTACATAATTGCATGAGAGTTTCCAGAACGTTTTTTTGTCACTGAATACCGGCATTATTGAGAGCTCTTTCTTTCAAAAATAAGCGATAGAACTGATACAAGGTTTGAAGATGCGAAGATAGGTTCTTTTCATAGAAATAATTAAATTTGCCGTTAAAGTATTTCTTATGGATATTTTCTTTAAAAATAAGAGAAAATATGACATGCTTATTATTGCTTGGCTCATATTAATAATGATTTTATACTAATGCTATTTATTTTCGTAGTCTGGAATACACATATGCGATGTCTCTGGGTAACACAATAGAATTTTCAACAATTCAATCCTTTAAGTTTTTTCATAAATTGTTAAATTTTTTTCATAAACATTTTAAAGTTTGAAAATTCAATTTACAGATAAAAAGAATTTTATAGTAAATTGATAAGTTACTTAACATAATGACTAAATAAACCTATTATTGATATGAAAATTTCTGCTTTCTCTGCTTCCAATTATAAAATATTTAATAAAATATGTGAAAACAAATCTATAATACCAGGGGAATATTTAGAATTTCCTTACTGTAAAGAATTCGTGGAAATATAAAAATAACTTATTTTCTTGAAATTAAAAAAGATTAATGAGAAATATATCTATTTATATATATATATTTATATTTATGTTTCTTTCTTTGTCCTTCATTATTAAATGGAAGTTTATGTGAAGGTCAATGTATGCACCATTAATGTAATTGTAATATAACAACAGTACTCGATAATAGATTAATGGTTTAATAAAGCTTTCTAAAAAGTTTTTTTTGGAAATGTATAAAATTTTTGGTTCTTAATCCTTTAAACTATTTTTAGTAAATATTGCAAATTTCAGCTGATTGTAAACAATTTTATTTTTAACGTGAATTCCTTCGAAAAATAAACACCCTTTTATACTAATCCTAAATTTCTAAAATTCCTAATTTTTAAAATTTTTAATTCCTAAATTTTATTTTAAACATTTGCTGATTTATTGGTATATTCATCAGAATAAATTTCATTCAATCGACTTTTATATATTCTTTTGATTTTTTTTAGGGCAGTATTCTTATGCAACCAATAAATGCTTTTCCAGATAGCTTTATTTAGTTTATAAAAGAGAGTTTGATTTAAGCTAACCAAAAAATATAATATTTAATTAAAATATTTAATTGAATTATAAAAGTCAAAATTTCATTATAATTCTTTAAACTTTTAAGGATCAAGAATCAGTTTTGATTAATATTTTTTTAAAAAAAAATTAAGCAAATTAAGAAAAGTAAAAAAAAAAAAAAAAAAAAATCCAATTTTTAAATTTTTTTATAAGGTTCTATGTGATCTTGAAAATTTAGTTGGTAACAGAAAACGATGAGGTGAATTAATAATAATAATAATAATAATAAATAAATAAATAAAAAACCCATCCTTAACTTGAATTGTGCAAAAAATAGGAAATATTTTTGTATATTGTTGTTTTGTATATAATATTTTTCATATTTCTTTCTTTAGTATATTTATTCTTTATCTTGCCATACTAGTTTTTTATACAATGTTGTAAGCAGTTGAATATTTAACCAAAGAATGAAGTTATTTTTTTTCTTTTTTGACATGAGTTAAATTCGGAAACAATTTTGCTCTCTTGCTCAATATTGCACGCTCTAAGGAAAACATGGCACATAAAGTTGTTTCATCTTATAATTCTAACTTATATTCCATTGATTTAGACTTTGTCAATTATTATAACACCAAGGACTGGTTACTTAGATGCATTTTTTTTTCTTAAAGAAAAATAGGTGAAATTATTGTGAGAAGTTTTCAATATTTTTTCACAAAGAAAATCCATTGTAGTAACACTGATTAATTGTTTGAATAATACTATGATATTAAAAATTTTGTTTAAAATTTTTAACAGTTTCATCTAGGAAAATTCTAATGCCTATGAGAGTCATGAAGTTAGATTGCCCTAAATCATGCTTAAATGAATATCTTGAAAATAAATGCGATAAATATAAATTTCTAAAAGCATAATGTTCTTCACATTTTAATTATATTATAATTTAAAATATCTGACAAATGTAGTCAAAAGTTTTATTCGTGTATGGAGACAATGAAATTCCATGTATCTTAACTAAGTTATTCAATATATTTAAAATTTTTGCAAATATTAAATAAAATTTATTATTAAAAGAAATTATTCAGAATAGTAAGAATAACAAAGATGGTTGAATGAATAGCAACAATACCATTGACGAATTTTCTGATTAGGCATACGGAATTTGAATATAGAAACAATACATAATAAATATAATTAATTACCTTTATTGTCAATAAGAGTTTATCCTATAACAGAGAAAGAATCTCTGCCTATTTTTCAATTTCCTCCATTTCTTGATCAGTGCCTCTGAAATCACCTGAAATGTATTATTAGTTCATGTATTATAGACTATGGTAAACCAATTTAAAGGGTTCTCTTAATTTGAAACTTAATTACAAAGCTTTAAAAGTTTCATTATACAAATATGTCTGATAATGAAGTAGACACGTTTGGAAATTATGTTAGGTTTTCTAACTTCTCAATATAATTAGTTTCTTCTCAAATGAGAAATATACAAAGAAATATATTATATATATTATAGTAATATATTATATATATAATTATATTATATAATATATTATTATTATAGAAATATATTATATTATGTATATTTAAGTATGCATGTAATGTGTTCATTTAATTTGTTGTTTTTGTGTAAATATATTAAATTAAAAATTTTTTAAACGTTAAGTTTGCGTTTAAAAAAATGTAATTAAATGCAAAAGCTTACATTTTTGTTTTTGAAATTATTTTGTAATTATTATTAATAATAATAGCACTTTAGTTAATTGTTTGATTGACAGCAATTGTGTAATTTCGTCATATTTTCCAATATTGATAGTTTACTTCCATAAGATTTTACTTGATGCTTCCATAAAAGCAAAGCAAAGCAAAAAAAAAAAAAAAAAAAAAAGCACTTTTTGCTCTGTCTTGACGAATGAAATTTGTCACATAGTAATTTTTTTTTTCGATATTTAGTTGAAAGCCACTAATAAGAAGGCTATCTGTGCATTCGTTGAGTCTTAAATTATAGTGCAAACACGGTAATTTTATAAAAATTGTTAGAAGATTGATTAAATTTGATTTATTACTAAAACTGATAATTCATGTCAAATTTTTAAGTAACCGCTATCGATCTGTATATTCGAGCAATAATTCCAGAATTTTAATGGAATTTCATTTTTATTTTAATTTGTTGCTTCGGATGAAGCAAGTTAAATTAAATTAATCTCTGCGGTTTAAAAAAAATTTATTTCTTTAAATTAAATATTTCAATTTTCGTATTTGGAATTATTTTGCAAAACAGATAAATAATTACATTTTAACTAATTGTTTTACTGCAACCAACATTTAAAAATATGACCATAGAGTTACTTCTAACAAATTTAAGTAATAATGCTAGAATTACCATTTAATACTAAAACTAGATTTAAAAAAGGCACAAAAATGTGCATAAAATAGAAACAGAAAAACCTATTACAATTTCTTTAAAATAAATTCCTTTTTAAAATATTGACTTTCAAATTTTCGAAAATTGAAGCGTGTATGGAAATGTTACAAAAAATGGTTTATGACTTTTTCTTTGATACAAACTAATTTTAAATATTGGGTTTTTTGTTCCTTTTGAATATAAGAAATAAATCAAAATATTCAAAGGGAAAAACAACATAATTACTTCTATCTTGTTTCAGCTGGAGTAATTTATTCAATCGAGAGGGAAAAAAAGGACTGGTTTCTAAATCGTAACGCATTATTTAAATCTTTTTTGAATGAAATCTGTAACATTTTTCTTTTTTCAATTTAGAAAAAAAAAAAAAAAATGAGGGTACAATACCAAAGAGTCCTTTTTAAATTTTGAAAGTAGAGCAATTTTGTTTGGAGCTCTTTTCGTAGCGGAAGCATCGATTAACCGAAGCCTTAAAATACCTTTGGCGAGTGAAACCATTAGCCTTGACCCGTTTCCATAATTTATTACCAAGATGAAAGTTAATGGACAGAGTTAAGCCTTCCGGTCTCATAAAAGAACAAATTCGTCTTCCTCACCCCTTTGGAGATTTTTTAAGAGAGCAATTTTGGATTCAAAGACAAAGAAATGTTCATCATTTTCAGGAATAAAGTAAGGGAGAGAGAAAAGCTTTTAGCAAACAGTTTGTTTGAAAGGAATGGATTTTTAAAAATCTGAAAGCGATTAATGAGGAGAAACGTTTGAAAAAATGGTCGAGGGAAAAATTTATACTTTGTCTAATATTAGAGAATTCTGTGCACTATTTAATGCATAGAATTTTCTGTAATTATCTTAAAAATCAAATTTGATGAATAAAGAAATGAAGATTATTGTTTATGAAACCTTTTTCAAGTTCATGAATGATGAAATCTGGCATATTACAAAATGAAACAACTGTTTATTATCAATGAAATACATTTTAAAGAATGACAATAGATAAGATGTTAGGTTAGCTATCGATTTTAAAAGACTTAGTCTACAATGACGATTTTTTTATTATTATTAACATGTGAGAACGTGATGTTGTGTTGGTTTGAGATTTTTGAAACCTCAAAATGCATGGGCAGAAAACTGGCGATTTATCGCTTTTGAGGCTTCGATTTTCGCTTTTAGGGTTATTAGAAAATGACAAAGAACGTTGTCACATTTGGCGATTTTTCGAAAACAAAAAGTTACAATTTAGCGCGAATGTACGAAACGAACCCGATTCTCCTGTCTGGTCACTAAAGGGTAGAAGCGTAAGAATTTATCGCCCGAAGAAGTGCACGAACGCGAAATAGAACAATATTGGGATGAAAAAAAACCATACTTTTTTTACATTGTTTTGCTGCAAATTTGAACCGAAATCTTATTTCAAGCTTCAAGAGAGAAGCATAAAAAATTATAAATTAGTATATACTTTATTAATTTAGCAAGAAAATGAATTTTTAATAAATTATTTGATAA
>JAPMOR010076233.1:4422-15162 GCA_026543865.1 Argiope aurantia | reverse complement strand
TAAGGGAGAGTGTTTTTGAAATATCGCATTTACATATATGCAAAAGTATAGACAGTGAATTCCTTGATGGATCTGATTCCAAATTTGGTATGGATCTTCAAAATGGGTGCCAAATCTCTGTACTAAATTTCATTTATCTAGCTCTGTTATGTTGTTATCGGGTTCGCTAGCATTCAGAAAGCCGGATAGACAAATAACTTCCCTGAAATAAGTTTTCTCAAAATCTGATAAAAATCTACAAATTTTATATAAAGACAATATACCAAATTTCATTCGGCGTTTATGAATTAACATTTTCGCAGAAAGCGAGATGCACAAAAATCTTGACACGACATTTGAGCTTCATCAAAATATCGACTTGTGGTGGTATGTAGATTATTATGATCTGTGCAAGAAGCAAAAGGACGAATGTTGTGGGAAATATTTCTTTAATAATCACATTCACACACTTAAAACAAACACAAAGACAAGACATTCACGTGCGCGGCTCACAGTTCAGCATCATCTCATTCTCATTACAATCGCAATGCATCATGGGATGACATATGGGATGGCCTAATCAGGCATCGCCATCTAGTATCCAAAAGAGAAAATAAGTGTAATGCAGCTGCTACAGATTTAAATAGCCGTGATTGCAATAATTTTTCTTTGTATACTTCGTATAGAATCCCCTCTCCTCCTCCCCTAAAAGAATAATTTTTGCAGCAAGGACAAAAGAGAGAGAAAAAGAAGGAAATCAAAAATCAATATTATCTTGCCTAATCAAGATTGTCTTATGATTAATTTATCGTAAATGAAATATATAAAGTGAAAGTATTGTAATCAAAATTCGAAGTCGGGATTTTAAAGATTCTCTGAGAAAATCAGGCCACCCGAATTCGAAAAACACTGCAACAATTATATCTATGAACATAATAATTCAAGAACGCTTTGTGCTAGACGAATGAAATTTTTCGTGTGGCCTTTTCATTAAACAATGAAATTTTTACCAAATTTTCATCGGAATCCAATATGAGAAAGTTAATCTGTTTGTATGCCCAAGTGCAAGAAATCATTCACATGCATGTAAAAGTGATAAATCATACGCGTAACAAGTTAAATGAATAAAATTTGGTGTGTAGCATTGTTACTAAAATTGAACTTTTAAAAATTTTGTTTTAGTTGATCGAAAAGCAGAATCTGAAACGAATATTCGATTTTCCTCGTTATACTAAGAATTATAAAACACTCATGCTTAGGATTCTGAAAATAAAAATCTGTGCTCCCGTGGCGTTCATGCTTTGCTCATGCGAAAGAGAATAACACTTTTATTACTGAATGTGCGAGAATGTTCCGGGGAGACCATTCTCACCGTTTTTATTACTTTCTCGTGTACAAAATATAGAGAAAATATAGTTATCGTCAAAAGATTTGACGAATCTCCATGTCTTAGACCTTACAGAATTCGAAAAACACATTTTTGGAATATGTCTGCCCGTGTATTTGCCTGTCTGTGACAGAAATAATTCAAAGGTGCTTTGAGCTAGAAGGATGAAATTTGGTATAAGATCATTATACCAAATTTGTAGATTTCTATTAAATGACGAGCAAAATTTATCTATTCGGAGAATGCCTGGTTCGAATGTAAATTATCATAACTACAAAACGAAGGCAACTAGATGGATAAAATTCATGAAATAGAAGATATAATTTTCTAAATTTAACATCTGTATTGTAGAACACTTATCAAATTTTGAGCCGAATCCAAAGAGCAGTTAAATGTCCGCCGGTCTGTTTTTTCAGAAGCATGTAAACGCGGTAACTCAAAAACGCAATATCTTAAATGTATCAAATTTGGTTTGTGATTTTGAGACTACAATTGTAGTTTTACTTTCAAATCAGACTACAAATTTTACTTTCGATCGGTTGGAAAAACGAGTCTAACAATAAAACACAAATCCGATTTTAGGATTAATTTCATCCCAGGGATTAAAAAACGTACCAAACATCCGTAAAAATGCTGAATTCATGCCAAAGCTTAATGTTTTGTAACTATTGTACACCAATAACATATAAGGCGTTCTCTGAGATAATACCTTTATAAGAGACTATGCGAGAATGTTTTGGGGAAACCTCTTCTGCTGGTATTTTAGCAAGTAATATTGCTTTTATTTGGTTACCAATTTCATCTTTCTCGGCTTAACTTACGGTGACGCACTTTCTCTCGCTGGAATCAGAGATAAAGCTGATGGATGGGAAAGTTCGCGTGATTTTTCCCGTGGGTCAAGGGCCAGCCTTTTCAAGGTGGAGGAAAATCCGAGGGCAGCCGATGTCACGGTGAAAAATACACTCTTTTTCTATATGCATCAATCAAACACTGAAAGTGTGAGCTTTAAAGAAACTTCGGGATAAAAATTACTACTATGAGAAAAAGAAAACTACATAAAGCGATCTTGCCAATATTTTGAAACCTTTAAAAGGCGAAGAAAACTTAATGAAGTAAAATTCAAAATAGACAATTCAAATGCCTCAAAAATAGACGTTGAATCCACACCTTGTTTAGACTAAAACTATAATAGTTTGATTTAGACTAAAATTATTAATAGATAAAAATACTAAAATGTTGTTATTGGTTTATTTTTTACAACCCCCGTGTATATTTGGAGATTTTCAAAATATGCCAGGATCGCCAAGCTCTGCAATACGTAAGACGCCAAGGTGATTGGCGATGGTTTATTTATTTTTATTTTTTGCGATTTATCGCAAGGGCCGTAAAAGAAAATAATAAAAAAAATCCTTAAAAGCCAGCGGGAGTAATGTCCTTGATACTTTCCCACACACTCTCTAATTTGTTCCTCACCACTTTTTCCTCATAAAACTGTGAATCTTAGAAAACGCCATGAATGCTCAGATTTATATTTTCAGATTCTCCTACATAAGAATTTTGTGCTTCGTAGAAAATCTAAGATGCATTTTTGTTATCTTTTTGCCTACCAATTGGAATTAAAATTTGACATGATACTAAAGATCACATAACATATGTCATTTATTTAAATTGTTGTTCTTACTTTAAGTTATTGCTTTTATATGCAAAAATAAAAACCAACAAACTGCCATTGTAAAATAAAAAGGGGATTTGATACAAAAATCAATAAGCATTTAGAATGATAAAACAATGTATTAAACTTCATTAATCCGAGCGGTGGCATTTTTGAGACATCACGTTTGCAAGCATGAGAAGGTAAAGGCTGATAGACAGTCAACTTTTCGATAGATTTCATACAAAAATTGATAATAATATACACTTTTAACATTTTTGTTGCTAACTTTTTCTACATTTGGATAGTTAGACATACTGTCCATGAATGGGTTTCATTCAAAACTTGATAGAAATAATATTAATTTGATGTAACTTGTTTTTCTCTTCTATCTGTACACATATTTATACGTTTTCTTCATACGTTCGTTTCTTCGTTCAAATATTTAAATGATACCCCCCCACACCCAAAAAAAAAAAAAGAAAGAAAGAAATAGCAGAATGATACGCTTTCAACAAATGGCAGCTGCAATGGTAACAAGTTTAATATATTAAAATAACAAAGCGAATAAAAACTATTTTTCTACTTCAAATATTAAGAAACTTTCTTGGGGAATGTGTAAAGGGGTCACCAAAACATGAAAAACAGATAAAAACTCGAAAATATTTATTTTTAAAGCAAATTAAATGTGAAGCCGAATCTCGTATATTACTTGCACTTCACTTACATTCAAACACACGCACGGGTTAAAAACAAACAAGAGAGCAGGACTGAAAATAAAATCGAAATAATAATTACGGTAGACTTGGCTAAAGTATTATAATGTGTTAGATCGCAACAATATTTCATATTAAATTCCACGGTCCGACTGGAATTGAGAGGGTTAAAAAATAGAATTAAAATCCACCCATGACTATTACAAGGAGAAAAAGTACATTTACTGACCATGAAGAATCAATTTCAAAGTAGGAAAAGCCAGAACCTATGTCTGCAATTCGAGGTAAAAATTGAAATGGGAGGCAGTATTGCGTTTAATTTGCTAAACGAGGCGTGTGAAGAGAGCTCATCAGAGCTTCTTCAATGTATCAAAAAAAAAAAAAAAAAAAAAAAAAAGAACCAGTGGCATAAGTCTCCCCAAACCTTTCTCTCATAATCTGTTAAAGGCGAAATGTTGTTTTAGACGCCTTTTTCTCAACCAGTCAAAACTGAAATCTGATATGGAAGTACGAAAATCTCATACCAAATTTGATACGTTTAACTCACTACGTTTTTGAGTTTCTGAAAGCACAGATCAGCAGACATTGCTGGATTTGCTCAAGATCTGATAGGCGTTTACAATATAGATGTTAAATCTGTGCAAAGAATTCCATCCATTTATTCTCTTCGTTTTTTTAGTTATCGTGCAAATGTATATTCGAACAGCTGGACAGACAGACTTCATTTCAATAAGAAATCGAAATTTGATGTAAAGACGATATACCACATTTCATCCCATTAACTCAAAGCGTTTTTATCTTCGTTACAAACAGACATCTTCATATAATGTGTAGGGCCGCGGTGGCCTGGTGCTAAGGTCTCGGCTTCGGAACCGGAGGGTTTCAGATTCGAGACCCGATTCCACCGAAGAACCGTCGTGTAAGGGGGTCTATTGCACGTTAAATCCGTTCTGACCAAACGTCCTCCCGCTGGTGTGGTGTGGTGTGGAGAGGGGGGTGCCAGCTCAGGTGTCGTCCTCGTCATCTGACCGCGGTTCAAAATGACGAGGTCCGTCCCCAAATAGCCCTAGTGTTGCTTCAAACGGGACGTTAATATAACTAAACTAAACTAAACTAAACTAAAACTAAACTAAACTCATATAATGTGTTTTTCGAATTCAGTGAGGTGTGAAAGGTGGAAATTCATCAGACTCTCGAGGTCGAAATTTTTGGCGGTTACGTATACGAGGGGGGGGGGGGAAGAGAAAAGGAAATTTAAATCGAATCTATCTTCAAGATAACAGTTGAATAGTTGTGTGGTAAATAAGGTTTTCTCGCAATCCATTCTCTCTTCAAAAAAAAATTGCCACAGTACAAAATTTTCCTCGGTATTCGATTCCCCAGATAATTGACGAGAAAACAAGGTTATTTATTAAAAACTATTATAATGTTATTATTAATTATTTATTACACTATAAAAAATTTGCTTACGGTGTATTCATTAAATGACCACGAAAATAATAGTGCTTACATTTTGTAGATTTAAATAATGTACTGAAATATCATTGCTGAATTTATCTGTTAAAGTCAATTGTTTTCACTAAGTTTACATATATTTATTCAAGAAATTTTTGCTTATGATTTTTTTTTCTTTCAATCAGAGAGATTCGAATAATTGAAGTTCGGATAAACCGAGTTCTACTGTTTATATTTAATAAGGAAGAACAAATGAACAAAATGACTGGATAGCATCTTCTAAACTCTTAAATATTGAAAACACCTGGCAAAAGCCACTAAATACCTTAAGTTTGGCCTTGGACAAAGAAGGAAAACAGAGACGTCATCACGGAAAGACGAGAAACTAATTAAAATTTTCAAAAATCTTGTCGAAAATATCAAGTGAGACTAAAAAGACGAAGCACGGGAATAAAGTGGGAAGGACCTGAAGTTTGTGGGCGAATCACTGCAGAAAAAAAAAGCCAAGAAGTCTGTTTTCGGACTACCAAGTGACAATGAAAAACGCTCTGCCCAGTGTCTGCCCACAACGAGGATCGTTGAACAGAGAGTGGTCAGATGTTCATAGATAAAAGTTCAAGTTTTATGTTTTTTTTTTTCTATCTCTCTTTTTTTTCGTGTAAGTTAATAAATTAAAATTGGATGTTGAATACTTTCACATTTGAGATTCACTTTCATTTAATTTTTCAAACATTTATATTTTGATTATCACTGCTACAGTGTGTGTGTGTGAGAGAGAGAGAGAGAGTTTGTTTGTTTGTTTGGTTATATTAACGTCCCGTTTTGAAGCAACACTAGGGCTATTTTGGGACGGGCCTCGTAATTCTGAACCACGGTCAGATGACGAGGACGACACCTGAGCTGGCACCCCCCTCTCCACACCACACCACACCAGCGGGAGGACGTTTGGTCAGAACGGATTTAACGTGCAACTGACCCCCTTACACGACGGTTCTTCGGTGGAATCGGGTCACGAACTTGAAACCCTCCGGTTCTGAAGCCGAGACCTTACCACCAGGCCACCGCGGCCAGAGAGAGAGAGAGAGAGAAATAAACCAACGGCTGTGGTCTCCCCAAACTTTTCTCGCACACTCCATAATAAAGGTGAATTTGTGTTGGAGACTCATTTTGCTCAACCGATTGAAATTAAAATTTGACACAGAACTAAATTACAGTAAAAAAAAATCACTGAGCCAAATCTGATATATTTAAGGCATTGTGGTTTTCAGCTATCGCGCTTACCTGCTAATAAAAATACAGACCAAGAGATATTTAACCCTTCTTGGATTTGATCCAAAATTTGAAAGGGGTCTACTATATAGATGTTAAATCTTTATGCCGAATTTTATTTACTTAACTCTTCGTTTTGTAGCTATCGTGTTAACTTATATTCCAGCAGTCGGGCAGGCAGACTTCCTATGAATAGTTTTTGCTCAAAATTTGACAGAAATGTACAAATGTGGAATAAGAACTAATAATTTACAAATAAATCTACAAATTTGGTATATGAAATTCCATCCATAAAGCTCAAAGCATTTTTGAGTTATCTTTGTCCCAAACGGATAGGCATTTTCCAAAAATGTATTTTTCGAACTCCGAAGGTACAAAACGTGAATATTCGTCAAAATTTCGAATTCCAATTTTTTTTGACGATTACAATATTTTCTCTATGTTTCATATACTAAAGTAACAAAAGGGTAAAAAAAAAAAAAAAAAAAAAAAAACAGTATCAAGTCACAGGCTTTTGTTTATGTTACAAATTAAGCAAAAGCGATACCTCAAAAGAAATTAACTAACCAATGTAACTTTAGAAAAGCGGACTGCGGTTCCTAACCATTTTGGTTGAATGGACCACCTGTTGTGTAAAAATTATTTTGAGATCCGCTAACTAAATATGCAAGTAAAACACACACACATATTACATTCAGATTATCAATAGTTAGTAAAACTTATACTAAAAAATTTAAAAAAAAATATTATTTATAAAGAAAAATATTTTATTGTTTTTACTCGGCTGAAATTTCGGCAAATAGTTACGATTAACAAAAATTTCTCAATGGGATTTTTGATATTGTTTATCCCCCATGAACTAGACAATGTCTGAAATAAAATTAACAGTTTCAACTTACATCAGTTTTTACGCTCAATCAGCTTCCCAGATTTCGATTCTTTTTTATTAGTGCTCTGTTGTCTAAAAGTAATTTGTTTACTTTAGTTATATTAATGTCTCGTTTTAAAGCAACACTAGAGCTATTTTGGGACGGACCTCGTCATTTTGAGCCTCGATCAGATGACGAGGACGACGTCTGAGCTGGCACCCCTCTCTCCACACCATACCGCACCAGCGGGAGGGCGTTTGGCCCGGACGGTTTGGCGTGCACCAGACCCACTTACATGACGGTTCTTCGGTGAAATCGTGTCTCGAACCTGAATCCCTTCGGTTCCGAAGCCTAGACCTTACCACCAGGCCACCGCGGCCCCATTGTCTACAAGAAAGCTTAAACGACTTGCCTAACATTAATAAATTTATAACTAAAATTACTTATAAGCTACTACTGTTTTCATAAGCTATTTCTGATCCGATTGATGCTAGATACAATAAAACTAATTAATAGACTTTTATATATTTGCCGTGACGTCAAATTCGCCTTAGACAACAGACATTGGAATTCGGAAAACAATTAAGTCTCGCCTAACTAGCATGCGCATAACAAACATAACAAAATGTAGAATATTGACTCGCTTAGCAAGCGATGTTTCGCTGAATGAATGGCGAGAAAACACGGTGACGTCACATGCTGGATTAAACCGTATCAGTCTGTATTGAGTGCTTGTTTGAAAAGAACTCTTATGTCTACGTGGAAGGATAGCATTGTTGAATGCGACTCCCAGTGACTTGATCAAGTTGCTGTGGTGCCTTAATAGACGAAATTTTGCCTCAGACCAAGATTATAGGGCTAGATGTGGATAGCAACGACATTGATGAGCTGGTAAAAGAATATAGTCATAACTATCGAAAAGTTTACGGAGCTGCATCCTTGCCATAACAAAAAGTTGCAGAGAAGGTTTGGCCAGAAGAAGAAATAAGAGATGCAATAACCTCCCAGTGAAATAAGAGTTGAAAGTATAAGAAATTATCGCTCATGTTGAGAAGCAATCACCTTGATAAAGCCGTAGATGTGCGCGCTACAAATTCGTTTAACGATAGATATTTCATATCGTTAAGTTTTGAAACGTAGCCAAAATCAAATGTCTTTACACAATCTTGTAAAAAAAATGCATTATATGAATTATTATATATACTATTATGAATTTATTTGAGTATTTTTTTTTTCCGGTATGGAACACATTATCCTATTTTGCATGGATTCCTGTGGAAAAATTGTTTCACATTACGGGTAAGATTCAGAAATGAATTATTTTCGTTAAGCGAGATTGAACTGCATTTAATTGTTGTCAAGAAATAATGCATGGACAATCGTAAGTAACACAAATATTCATAATTCGAGAAAAATTAAAATTTGGGCCACTAAAACATTCGTGAATTTATCTACTTGAGTGTTATGCTATATTTATGTGTATACCGAATTGTAAAGGATGATATTTATCTTGCAAAATTGAAGGTGACTCTAGATTAGTTGATTAAGAAAGTTTAGAGAGTGCAAAATAGTTGGTGATAAAGATTCTAAAAATTTTAATATACTAGTATCTTTCTCATAGTTTAGTTTAGTTATATTAACGTCCCGTTTAAAGCAACACTAGGGCTATTTTGGGAAGTATCTCGTAATTTTGAACCGCGGTCGGATGACGAGGACGACACCTGAGCTGGCACCCCCCTCTCCACACCACACCAGCGGGAGGACGTTTGGTCATGACGGATTTAACGTGCAACAGCCCCCTTACACGACGGTTCTTCGGTGAAATCGGGTTTCGAACCTGAAACCCTCCGGTTCCGAAGCCGAGACCTTACCACCAGGCCACCGCGGCCCAGTATCTTCCTCATAAATAAGGACAAGGCTTTTGATTTTTCGGGAAGAAAATAGTAAATAATTATTTTATGAATCTGCAATACCGTTTTTCTTGTCTTACTGGTCATATGATTGGGAAGAGAAATTTACAGTGATTCGTAAAAGATGCTAAGCCAATAAATTTAAATCTTGGCGTCACAAATGAAGGTTTTGAAAAATACCAGAATTTTGTCTGTTTTCCTGTAGGAAACCGAGATCTGAAAATTCTTCTGGAGAATTCAATGTTACTTATTTCCTACAAGGAACCTACAAATATCGGAGATACTCGAGTGATTCAACCTTTTTGTGTAGTGCTATTCAAAAAGCGAGCAGATGAGCTATAAACATCTATAACTTTTGCTAATGCCGTTTCTGTTATTTAACATTGAATTTCTATCTGTTTGTGTTGATAATTTTTACAAGTGCTGCTCTTTATGTGCATTTTGGCTGCGCCTTTGTTACCTGTGATTTGTGAGGGTTTTTGGAGACTGAAAGGCAAGGGAGAATTTGTGGAATAAAGCTTCTCATTTCATAATTAAGTTTGCCGAACAAATTGATCTTACATCATTTGTAACAATATGTATTTCTGAGCATGGAAAATATAGATTAAAAGAATAATTTTCATTAAAACATTTTCATTTAATTTTTTTTTAAAATCCAGTTATAGTGGTCACATGCTAATTATGTATTGAAAACTATTATTTCCAAATGTTTTTAATGTGAATCGATAATCTTGGGTTGATATTTTCACATTTAATTTACTTTTTTTTTCTCACGAATCGTTTTTTTTTCCAAGGAAAAAAAATTATAAATAGCAAAGAATTATTATGAAATACCTCGGCTGTAGTTGATGAAATCCGATCGAGAATAACCTTGCACACTTGGCTGAAAAACTGTACACTTTTTAAAATATTCTATTCAAATTGACGGTGATTAAGCTCAATGTTTTCATTATCATCGAAGCCAATACCTTCATCGGTATTTCATAATTCACAATAAAAATGATGATTATGGGGTAGAACAATTGAATGGCAACGTTCAATGTTCTATAACTGGCAAAGAATCAAGATTAAAGTGATTACGCACGCTTGTTTTCATATCGGAAATACAATAGTATCATGGCAAATAAAAATAATCTTAAGACCATTGATACAGAATACTTTGTCAATGCACCTTTAATTCTTATGCGTAATTGAAGCCAAGAAGTGACCTTGAGATTCATCAAGGGTAAGGGGGATGACGGCAAATGACAGAAGGGAGGCTTCTTTAGCGAAAATCGTGCGAAAGGCAAACATCCCGGTAATTCACACAACATTCTTCCAAGGTCCTTAGTCCATCCCATTAAACGACCTTGACGTTTTTTTTTTTCTTTTGTTGACTCCCTTACTTCACGTCACGATTGTTTGAATTCCACGATGATGCCTCTTTTAGTCATTATTGGTTAAATTCTTTCCCCCTCCTCCAAGAGATAAAGTTTGCAATCTTCGAACTCGCCTTTCCTTTTAG
>JAPMOR010076225.1:184022-219316 GCA_026543865.1 Argiope aurantia | reverse complement strand
CACAGTGTAACGATAAAATAAATTTCCCTCTTTGGAGGAATCTCTATTAGCTCAAGATCTCTACGATGTTGCTCCATATTCTGAATATCAGACAATATCGTGAAGTCCAATATTAAGTTTCCGATAATATATATAAATTAGAGATCCTTATATTCTAATAAGGATCTGCAGCTAAAACTAACGAATGGAAAGAAAACAGATTTTCGTATGCAAATGTAAGAGCCATTGGGAAATGAAATCCATACAAAAAATAATACCGAAAGAAGAAATAGAGAAGGAAATAAAATATTTTAAATTCACCGATAGAAAAAATTTTGGAGCTCTCGAAACTCAAAAAGGGTTAATAACTACAATGAAAGGACTTGAAAATTGATTAAGTAAAATCTCAATTATGTCCAAAAAATAAAAAGCGTACATACAGAAGGAATACAGAGTATGAAACACGTCAAAAAATTCGAACTCTAGATTTTAAAGAATCACTACGTTTCAGATTTCCCTGAGTCTGAAAAACACATTTTTGAAATTCTGCCTGTCCGCTAATTAGTGTAACACCAAAATGCTTCGAGCTAGATAGGTGAAATTACGCATGCAGCATTTATATCAAATTTGTAGATTTCTATCAAGTTCTGAAAGCAATTCCATGTAGGGCGAAGTATGTCCTGATGTTCGAACACAAAGGCACACAACAGCTAATAAACTAAATAACTAAACAATAACTAAAACAATTTTAGATAAATAAAATTTATATAATAAATTTAGCATTTAAAATATAGATCACTTATGATTTGGAGCCAAATCTGTCAAAGGGCGACCACCTGTCGACTTGTAATTTTGCATGCGTATAAACATGATGACTTAAAAATGTAGGGACTTAAATAAGTGATATTTGATATGTGGTCTTGTGAGTACAATCTAATTTCGATTTCAATCAATCCGAAAATTTTTAAATTTTGGTTTCAATTGGAAAGGTGGTTCAATGAAAAAAGGCGTACAAAATACATGTTTGATATTTCTGTTACTTGTGTATTAGCCGTATGCCAACAATTAATGCCCAAAAAGAGGCTCAAGTTTGATTCAATAAAGATTTCGGACTTGGTTCAAATAAAATGATTAGTTTTAAAAATAATTCTTTCTTAACTATTGATTGCCATTGGCGTTCTATTAATACAGAAGAACCGGGTTTTTTTTTTTTACTGTACTACGAAATAGGCAATTCTCGTGCGGTATTTTGAAAATAAAAGTTTGAACATTCAACGTCTTTCCCATGGTTTACATTTTCATGCAGCGAAAGAGAGATAGTGTCTTTAGGAGAGAGTATGTGAGAAAGTTTCAAGGAGACCAGGTGCTGGTTTGAATTTAACTCTTCATATCTTCTATTGCTTGTAAAGATAAAATTTCATCCCATACCATCAATTACTTTTTACTACAAATGTCACCAAACTAGTAAGATCTTAACCTATAGCTACTCTGTATTTTATTTGTTATGTTGTGGTATAATGGCGCTTTACAAACCCTCTGACAGGGATATAAGCCGAGTCAGCGTCTCGTGTTTTTGCAGTTGCGTCAATAGTAGTACTTAGCTCCTTCATGCATTACATTCGCTTGCACAATCCCTTTTTACAGGAGGGCACATTCACAAAACTCACAGATAAAACACAGAAGAAGAAGAACCATGCCCGAACCTGGACTTGAACCCGGAACCGCCAGATCTCGGGGAAGACGCGCTACCCCTATGTCAGGATACCGGCTGCTCTGCATTTTAAAACACTACAAATAATTTTAAGCGTCAAAATAATATTTTTTAGCTGGATTGTCTCAATTTCTTCATCTTCAATAAAAAAAATAGGTCAAATCGAATTAACAGCTAGTCATAATAATGTTAAATCAAAACAGAAATTAAAAATAAATTAGAAATGTAGTTAATATTCCAATTTAAGTAAACTTTCTGTCAAAGTCTTTATCTTACTTTACATATTGTTTGTCTTTCACATTTTGTTTCTATCTCCAATTCTTTCATACATAAGAATGTTTATTTTTTTTTTTTTCATATTCTTTTCTAAAAAAATTCCATTCCTTAATTTAATTATTTTATTAAAATATATAAATAATAAATAATTTATGATTATTATTTTGGTTATTTAAATGTATTTACTTTTTTTAATAAAACTTCAAACACTTAACTAAAAATTTAAATATTAGAAAAATATTACCTTTTTGTATAGACGTTTTCAAATTTAGCAAAGAGCTTGATTTGATATCTCAAAAGAAAATCTGAAGATTTCAAACACTTAGTAAGTTTGTCAACTGTCTGAAGAACAATATTTATTTAAAGTTTAATAATAATTTAAAAGTTAGCAATAATTTAGCAAATTATTACTCTAAGAAACATAAAAATGACTTTAAAAAAAGAAGTGTGAAGAAATCAATGAAACTAGAAATTGTATCTGTCTAGACAGATGCATTTTCACAGCTTTATGAAATATTTTAATGATTTGCTTTTGATTTTTTTGTTGTAATTAATGCATTAGAAATGAGTAACTATTTCACCATATCTTCACATATATTATTTGATTGCGTTTTGCTGTCATTTCGAGAATAACAATTCTTTTGCTCTGATGAAAACGTCGCTGAAAAACTAAGCATCATAGGAAACAAGAAGAGTCTATATCTTTTAGATAAACGTGGAAGCAGTGTATTTATTGCAATATTATTATTTCTCCGCCTATTTTCACTTCATTTCGTGCCTATTGCAATATTATTATTTCTCTGCCTATTTTCACTTCATTTCGTGCCCTTTCAACAAATACAGTCGTTGGTCTGGAACTGAATATTAACAACCATATCGTCAGAGCCGAGGTAAAAATTGTTAAATGAGAAATTTATTTTATAATATAGCCCAGCAACCAAAAACAGGTTTAAAACTATTAGCTGCTTCTCATTTCTTTTGGATGCTTATTTCAGGAAAAATCTTCAAAAGATTTTGTCAAGTACCATTTTTTTCACAAATTAAAATTTTTAATTTTCCTAGACACCAATCTCCTCACACTGAGGGGGGGAGGGGGGAGAAGTACCTCAGAAATGAGGATGAGCAGCTTCCAGTATGGAAGTTGTCTCTCGCCACCAACTACAGAAAGGGTTGTACCATGGCAATTTTGAGCCCTTAAGAGTCGGCCAACTTACTAAGAGGATATATATTTAATGTTATAAGCCGCCATTACTTGCAAAAACTGAAGATTTTTATGTCAGTCTGTGGCGCGAATATTAAAACAAATGTACAAGTATAAGTATTATGACCTAAAAATTTCATTTGGCCAGGTTTTGCTTCAAACGTAAACAAATGATGGGATTTTTTTAACTCATCAAAAAGAAATCACAACAACCTTCTGCATAATACTCTAATAGTATATTTCAGTACCATTAGAGTGTGCTATGTATTTTAAAGAGGATTAAAATTCAGTCTTGATTTTCACCAAATTGAAATATAAAGATAGAAAAGTGTTTCTATGCTTTATGAACAACAAGAGGATGCACTAAATATCCTTGTTTCTTGTGTTAAGGGAACAATTTGTGAAGAAATAAAATCTCTGGATAAAAAAAGGAGTGTAAAGTAAGAAAGCATCGAAATTCAAAAGCCAAAGTGTTGTAAAATACAGTTCATTTGATCTCAATAATATCTTTCTACATTCACTTTACATCAAGTTTGAAACCCTCGAGGGGGGGGGGGGCACCTCGAAATGAGGATGAGATGCTTCCGGCATGGTGGTTGGATCTCGCCACCCTGGAGGGTACACAAATAAGTGGGGGATCTGACTCCTCCCATCGATGACGGGACGTACTTCCTTCGGGGAGGGTTGTACCGTGGCCGGTGATGGTCATTAGGACTCAACCACAGTTCCCGCCAGTATTGCTGTTGTGGCGGTCCAGTCATTCAGTTTTATGGTTTAAATCCCTGTGCCTTCGTGGCGGGTCGGAGAGTCCAATGGCTGGCTTACTTACATGACGTTTGATTTGATCAAACAATTTATCAAAACTCTGTCAAAAGGAGGATAGTGCTTTAAATACAATAGCAACAAGTTTCCAAGCCTATAAGAGAGAAAAAAGAAACTGAAGAAAGAAAGAAACCTATTCAAAAAAGTGTTTCAAAGTAAAATAAGAAATGAGAGAAAAAGAGCCTGGAGAATTTTTAAAGAAGTTTCCAAAAATATCCTGGAGAGTTTTAAAAACCTTAACTTTAAATGTATCTTGGAAAATAATGATAACAGAATCTAAAGACTTCGGTTTTTCAATGAGTTTAAAAGTCATTTCTTAAATTCGCATCCGGACTACTTTATCAAAATTCTTTGAGCTGTTAATGATAAACAGAGAGACAGATCTGCCATCATATCAAGAAGACAATAATCTCTGTTTATACGGTATATATATATATATATATTAGAAGACAGAGCTTAGATATTGTTACCAAAATGGCGGGGTTTTTTCCTTTTTGTTGGTTGGTCGATGAAATAAACAATACTTTAGTAACAAACGACGACATTTATTAAACCACTAGTGGTAATCGGCCCACTAGTGGTAATCGGTAGTAATAACAACCACAGCAAAAGAAAGCGTCCAGACAGAATTCAGCAGAAGGAGGGAATCTACGTAGCTTCACTCTACGATCTTTTCAAACGACTGCAATTCTCCACTGTCTCCTCTATTTAGCTGTATCCAATTGCCGACTCACTACTACATGACTGGCTACTACACAAGACTCGATGCTGCTTCCACAATAAACACTAGGACTCAGCACACAGCTCAATTCAGCAATCGCTTGAGCTCCACACAACGCTTGCTCTTCGCCGGACTGATCCAAATATTCCGCTGTCTCTTTCCACGACTCTATATACGACCCGTTTTACGACTGACTGATTGCAGCTTGAGACTGCCGTCCCGGGAGGCGGGCAGTCACAGTCTGTGAGATAGTTCTCTGAAGCTGGCAGAGAATGTTCTGGATCAATCAGGTGAATCTCAGTTCCTATTGGCTCAATTGTTGAAACTCTGAAAGTTTCCATTTTATACCAAAGTCGCCAAATGATCGCCAATCTCTGAGATCACTGAAGCGGCACCCGATCAGCACGCAACAGAGCTGATCGCAAAACGGTTCTTTCCAGTGATTGAACTAACCGTGCTGGGAAGCAACATTGCAAATTTGTAACAATATCAAGGTATGTGGAACATTAATATAATTATAGACTCCAACATATTAATCAAAGATACGTTCTTTAATAAAAAGTTCAGATATATCCCGAGTGAAAAAATGCCAATCCTAATGCACTTCCTGACATGCATTAGGATTAATTTACCTCTCTGAATACATATGTATTCATTCAAGTCTAAGCGCATTGATGTTAGTCATGTAAATCGAACTTATATCTTCCTCTTAGTGATGTTATTTGCCCTACTTCTCATGTCTCACAATACCATAATCCATAGATTTTCAAATTTAGCTTTAATTGTGGTGACTAGTTGCATACCAGTTTTCATTGAAATTTTTGTTACAAAACAGAACTCGAAATCATGCTGAAGATGAAGGGCAGACAGCATTTTGTAACAAAGTATGTTCAAAACAAATTGTTTTTTAATATTTATATCTGCATATAAAATTTTGTGACAGCATGGAATCAAATACAGAATATAAGGATAGTTCAAAAAGAAGTAGTTGAAAGTTTGTTAAGTTAAATAGTTAAAAGTTTGGCAACAGGCAATAAACTTTAGTAATATTATAAAAAATAATATAATCTCTAACTCATTTCTGGAAATGAACCAAAAAAAAACTCCTATATAATTCCTAGGAATTAATTCATTAAATTCATTATAGCATTAAAGGAAATATATTTTCAAATTGAATATTAAACTATTAAATAAGACCCCAAAAGTAAATAGTAACTCAAGTCTTTTTGACTGTAATCTTTTGCTGTCTGTAAATTAATTTATAGTTAATTGAAAATGGTATTTCTCTAACCCGAAATGAACTGAAATGAATGCAAATGTTTTCTAGATATTCATTTTTTCGATATAATTTTAAATAGAATATTTAAAACTATATGGTAGTAAATTGAATTAATGCTATTGACTAATGTAATAGCATTTAAATTGTATTTTTCTTGGTTAAGTATTCATTATAAGCATTCTAATAATATTTATCTGAGTAAATAATGTAGTCTTCCAATATCAGCAAAATTTATTTATAGTTTAATTTGAATTTTAAAATGAATATTTATATCAGAATTTTGACATATAGGGAAATATTTCTTAAGTTGTGCCGTTGCCTAAATTGAACTTTAGCGTTACACTAATTTCACTGAATACTAGACGTCTTTGGCGACCAGTTGATTAATGAGAATATTGGTTATTAATTGAATCTCTTATGCATAACTTTAATATTTATGTTCCCTCAAAAAATTCTTATCTTTAACATCAAACTATGATCGATATTAGGAATGAATTATTTTAATAGCCTTACACTTGTTCTATTTATTGAGTACATGAACCCTATCTTAATGGAGAGAAGTCCAATAACTTTATAATGTTATATATCGTATGCATATGTCGTATTTACTTTATGCAGTACAATAACTATACTTTCTTGTTCCTCATATAAAAAATCAATTTTTTTTTTTTAAAATATCTCTATGAAAACTTCATGTTTATCCCCTTCTTGATAGTTTTCATTGCAAAGTAAGAAACTTCATCAATCAGCTTGGCGAAATTTTGGCATCTTATGTGTATTGAAGCTTGGCTATCTTAACGTATTCTACAAATCACCATGCATACCCGGAAATGCAACCTTCTTAGCATAATCTTGGCTTTTTATATAAAATGAAGCTTTGCATAATCTTAAAAATCATAAAGAAGACCCACTATCTTGAAAATTTTGACATAATCTGCCAAGTAACCAGGCGCAGCAATATAAATAGACAAATAGCAGTAAAATTAAAAATTAATCAAAAATGTAATGTTTTCTTCAAAAACCATGAGTATATAGTAGAACAAAATTTGTTTTTATACCATCTAATAATTCAATCTATCAGCTTTTGAATGATTTAATTGTAATTCCTTAAATTTTTTCTCTAAATTTAATATATTTCTAAAGATTAATTTTAAATTATATGCAACGATAGTTTTTGTTTATGTTTTAATGAGATACATATCAGTTTCTCTTATATTGATTTGGCAAATATTAATACTGTAATATAAAACAATAATAAATATAAACACATTTCTAATTCAAAATAACTTTTACGGATATGAATTTCGAATAAGAATTTCCAATTTTGCTTTTGTTAATATGAAAAGGCTTTCAGACTGACGTACTTTCCATTAATTATTTGATAAGAAATTATTTGCAGAATCCAGCAGTTGATGCAATCAAGATAGAAGAATCAAACTTTGAAACGATATCATGGCATTTCGGACTTCGGAAAGTACAAATCTGCTTTAACTTATTCTTTTCATAGAGTTCTCGAACAATTTAGTGGCATCCGTGAATTCAACTTTCTGGAAATTTCCTCGTAATTCCAGCACCAACCTTTGGCAAACATAAAGACTTCACACTTCTAATACAAGCACCCGGCACTTAATTTAATCTGAAAGTTGGGGAAAATGCTGGTTAGACAAAAATCGCTGTAATAGAATTTTAATGGCTGTAACACACAATACTTGGAGGGAAATAATCCTGAGATATAGAGGAATTTTCCATAAAGACTTCAAATTTCATAGAATTAAGTTAGTTTTCATTTTGCATTTCGCTGTCTTCGTCTTATAATACTTGTTGAAACTCATTCAATTTCGTTTTAATACATAAATTATTTTTAGGCTCCCTTTCCTTATGTTTGATCTGAATGAAAATTCGTATAGGTGGTTGGTATCGAATTCTTACAAATTTGTGCAGAATTCAAATTATTAATTTAATTGTTAATTATTTGAAATATTAATTTTCTAAATATTTTGCACAGATGTATACTAAGGAGTTCAAAGAAAAGTTTTTAAGAAGATTTCTTTATTACAAAGTAAATGGTTTATTTTTGGTAATTTATAACTATTTTCCCATTTATAGGAAAGATTATCTTATCCTCAATGTTGCCATTATTACAGAATGAATCTTTTATATATTTTAAATCATTTTAATTATTTGTTTTGTGTTGCCGTTTGCGATGCTCAATTAATATTATAGTAATTAATATGGTTCTTAAAAATCGTTTAATACTGTCTATAATTTCTTTAGGGAAATAAAGAAATTCAAATTTATGTGGTGTAGTTTATGTTCTCAGTTTAATTAAAATTAAAATTGCAGAAGAAAAAATTCTCTACTTCATAATATTTTACACAGAAGTATATTTACATTAAAGTATTAAATTTATTTTTAAGAATTATTACGAAGCTAAAATAATTTATGAAAAGCCTTTTCATTTCGCATAAGCCGCGTCATACCAAAGTACTAAATAAAAGCCAGACTTTTGATGAACATCTAAAGACACTTTTTCTTAAAAATAAATCCTTTCCTTTCCCATTAAAAGTTCTAAAAATATTGACTATTAACAAAACGTTATTTTTGTAACAACATTTCAGTAGTTTTAATACTCATATCTCTAAATTTCATGAGAAATATATTTAGCATTTTTTTCAGAAATTCCATATCATAGAGGAACTTCGAAAAATTTCATTTTTATTTCTGCAGTACAACCATAGTCAAAATTGATCTAATTTAGAGGCAGCACGGCAACAATTTAACGAACCTAATTATCGAGGTTTCGCGAATAATTCTGTAAACATTTTGAAACATAATGGAAAATCTATTGAAATTCGATTACTAGTTTTCCTGTGATGTGGTTTCAAGTTTCACTTTTATTTTTGGGATTTCATTATGAAGATATTAAAGAAAATACTTTCTTTTGTATTAATAGTCTAAACGCATCAAAATATAATTTCAAGAATCCATTATATTTCTATTATTATTATTTAATGCTTCTATCTTCTATAATTAAGTTATGTAATATGTTCGGTTAAAATCCAATTATCTCTCAAAATACCCTTTCGCCATATCATGTGTATCGTAAGTGGACGTATTAGTTAAGTTTAGAAAGTGAAATCTAATAGGTTGTGGAAAAATAAGTTTCAAAGATTTTTATATTTAAGAGTTTGACTCGGTATTTATCGGTATTCTTATTATTTTTAGCTATCGCTATTTAGTCATTATTGCTGTCGGCATTTTGTTATTATTGCCATTAGTATTTAGTAACATTATTAATTATTACTTTTTACAATCGATATTTAGTTATTTATGTAATTATTAAAAAGGTAAAAAAAGAAATGTCTTTGTTAGGATGTTTGTTTGTGATAATAATTTATAATGACAACTCGTTATAAGCGATGTCAACCTAGGAAAGTATTCAATTAAATTTAGCCGGTTTTCATAATATAATTATAATTCAAAAATTTGTTAAGCTTATTTTCTTATTTTAATTGATTTTGTAAAAATGTTTTTACCCTTAAAATGTATATCATTTCAAAAAAAATCTACAAAATAACTTAGAGATTTTGTTGTCCTAAAAATAGTTAAAATCCTTGTGTTATTGTTTATTCTATTTTTACCTTCTTTAATTTAAAATAAACAATTGGATTTAAAATATTTATAATAGTATATGATATAATATCAAATATCAATTAAAAAATAATTCATTTGATATTTAAATTTTAAAAAAAGCATTAAGCTTTCTTTCCTTATATTTCTTGTAAATCAAAATGTTTATAATAGAAAAAAAAATATTTTTTTCGAAAAATGGGCAAAATAAAATCATGAATTTAAGTATTAAACATTTAAGCTCCCAATCCCAAATGTGCATAAAAGAAATAAAATTAAAGAGCAATAAGATTACAATTTATGTTTTCTTTAAAAAATTATAAATGTCAACCAAAAACTAAATTCAAGTCGTTGATTAAAACCAAAGAATGCTTTGTTTAAAAATGATTTCGCAAATCTTGATTAAATTATTGCAATAAAGTTCCCCTTTTAACGACAAATTTACATTAAAGTGCTGTATTTAAAAGATGGACATCATATTTCAGTTTCCCTTATCCCAAACTATTTAAGCTATTCAAAGCTCCTATGGCTTAATATCGGTAGTTTACAAATTCCTATTCTGTACATTGCAACTGGTTGTGAAATCAATCCTCTTACAGCATTTGGAGCAAACACATAAATAACGTTTAAAACGCTAATTTTCCTGCTGAACAAATCGGACCAGAAAGCATATGATCATATAAAGTATACAGAAAGAAAATTAAGATGTCAGAATATTTTGGAAACTGATCCTAACAATCACGTACTACCGAAGGAACATGGGACATTAACTGTCGCTAACGTTAGAAGTGTGTGGCCGAGACAAAAGCCTACTCTAGTAAAGACGTCTAAAGTAGAAATGTTATTAAGTACAGCAGAAAATAAACAATGATTAAAATGCATATGTCTGGTCAACCAAGCAGATAAAATTCTAAAGGATTCAGGAAGATAAATAAGATGTCTGATATTCTGAAAAATTATTCTAACAATGACGTTCTAACGATGAGGCACAGGAAATTCTTAGCGTTAGCTTTAAGAGTGCGTTACTGAACCGAACCCTCAGAGTTTTTGTTTCGTCTTTTAAAGCTTTTCATAGCATGGCAGTTGCAAAAGGATAAAAAAATTGTTACAATTTATTCACGTGCCATATCTTGATTCTAATTAAGAAATTACTTCTTTGCAGCAGTAAAATTTAAATATCTAAAGCAGAAGTTTCTAAACATTTAAATATTAAGACCCAAATTTCAGAAACTGAACTTTTAGGAATTTAACCTTGGATCAGATTATTTATTCCCAGGCGTATAGTACGCATTCTTCAATAAAGAAATGCTATGGACCAAAACGGGACTTTAGAGAAAAAATAACATTTACTATTGAATATAATTTTACAAAAAAAAAATATTTTTAATGTGTGGCTTTATGGCGATTTTAAGCTCACATAGCTATTCTGCAAAAGATGCAAAAATTCATAGTCATTACGTTTTTGAATCACCTCCTTTAAATGCATACAAAAATACAGACAGACAGAAAGTCAGTCCCTTCACAGATTTGGTTCCAAATTTGATAACAATATGCATTCTATATTTCAAATTTATGATCTAAATTTAATCTTTTTGTTTTATAGTTATCTTGTTAATTTGTACCGAGGTGAACAAATAGAATTGCTCAGCAAGGATTTCATCCACAATTTGTTTGAAAACTACAAATTTGGTTTTAAATTCATACACCAAATTTCATACATCTCTATTAAGATATAAGACCGCTATTAAGATATAAGACAAGACAGACAGACATAATTATAAAAATGTATTTTTCCTGCGTAGGAAGGTTTGAAACATAGAAATTCAAACATCCTTTGAAATTATATTATTTTCAGTTTGTTTACTTCATACATGAAAAAGAATTATACTTGTGCAATTAAAATAAAACTTTATGATATATTAATTGCATTTGTAAAAGAAATTGAAGAAAACGCCTAATTGTTGTGGCTGAATTCATTGCAAAAGCTTTATTTTGAAATATCTGTATGTGACCACTAAAAAAGTATCAAGTGATCGTGAATTTTCATATATTATAAAAATTGTCGATATCAACGCAGTGGTTGTGACTGTGGCTTTCTTTCAATGCTTTTATAATGAACCTTTATAAATGTATTGCTTGTAAAACTTTTCTCAAAAGTGGGAGGTGATAAAGGACAAGCAACCATTACTGATTGATGTAAAGGTCATGATCATTCATGCGAATTATAAATCTCAAAATTGGCACAGTAGTGTGGCTGGAGAACTATACCATGTGTTTTACCATAGAAAATGCAAAAATTTTTTTCCTATAAGCTACGATGAAGTAGTGCTTTTGAGATTATTCTCAAAAATAAGGGAGGCAGAAGATCATTGATATTTAGGGCTCATGAGAATTGATTTGAAATGAAAACTAGCGAAATCAAACGATTGTGGTTAGGTACTGGTTATTTGTTCTTGCCAATTAATTTAAATATATGAATTTCAATATTTGGAAAAGAAAACACATCGATGAGCAATTCAAATGCTGTCTTTATAGAGGAATTATTAATAATTTCAAGGAAATAAAAATCCCATTTTGAAAGAAAGACAATGATTTCTCTTCATTAAACTTAGGCTTTGTGATATCAATATTTTTGTTGTAAAAATATGTGAAGTTTGTTGGTGCGCAGGGCAAAAATTATTTATACAAAGGAATGGGCCATAAAAATATCCATATACACTTATGTCCATGAATTAAAGATAATTCAGAAGCACACGGAAATCGAATTCTAAAGTAAACTTTTCACTACAGAATTGTCACACACATCTTCAAATATCATATGCAAATTGCAGGAAGAAACCAGATGACACCGACAGTACGATACAATGACGAGAGTATAACAGAGTGATGTATAAGGAATACAGGCAAAGAAGTAAAATTGTTCACAAGCATTCTGTAAGCCTCTCAGTGCCATAACCGAATAGTTATGACACAGAGTATACATGTGTATGATTTTTTACATGGTAGAATTACCGGCCGTAGAATTGGTAGAATTACCGGAATATGGTCGTACTCAGATGGAAATATTCGAGGAATTTGAAATCGTCCAAAGAGCTTTGACTACGATTCCAAGATAATGGAAATGTTAATAAACATTACAGTGGTTACAAAGCCAAATGACGACCGGTATTTGGCAGTAACTGCCAAAGAAGCAGACGCAGCACAGCATCAGACCTATCTTGTCAGACATATTCAGCTACAAGTACGGCAAACCGTGTACAGACATTCGGAACATATTGGCTTATATGATCGATGTCTTCCACTTACAGAAATTGACTGTCCACAGCGGTAAGCTTGGAGTAGAGAACATATAATGTGGACAATGTGTGTTCTTTTTTATATATATAGAGAGAGAGAGATAATTTGAATAAGTCACGTTTGTTTCTGAATCTTTATTTGCCAAAACTAGCATTATCCTTAATTTATGGATGTGAGTGTAATTCATAATGAGCATAAAGAAGGTATTTTCTTAATAATACCAAATCTAGAAAGTTGGAAAGTTGTATAAAACATTTAAAAATACGTTATAGAGTAGAAAACTACTTTTTTTTCCTTTCTCATATTTGAGTTATGGAGGAAGTGATGTAATCGTCAAAAAATTCGAACTTGGCAGAGGAATGATAAATCTTTAAACTTAAAATCTCTCGAAAAGCATTTTTTTTTTGTATTATACACGATAACTCAAAAACGCTTTGGGCTAGATGAGTGTAATTTGGTCGATGGAATTACAACCAAATTTCTAAATGTTTATCACATTGTTTTCGAGATACATTCACAGAAAGTCTATCTGTCCTGCTCTTCACGTAGATATGAAATCTATACCTACAAAATTCAAAGCGCTGGATCAATACAATTTAATTCACATATTTAATATCTAAAATATGCATGCTTAAACATTTTTAACCAGATATATCCAAAGTTTAACACATCAATGAAATTCGGTATGTTATCTAGTAAGTACAACTATAATATTGCATTAAATTTTAAAGTTAAACGGCCGGCAAAATACATATTCTCGCGATACACTCATTAAAAATGTTAAATTCATGGAGCATGTCTAGATTTCGTAACTATTGTTCGCCTATGCAAATCCCATGTTGTATTCGTGGCCTTACCAATATCTACAATTTTATGCAGATGAAGGGGGGGGGGGTACCTGTATTACATAAAATATGTGAAAGAGTTTTAGGAAGACCAGTCTCGCTGGTTTTAAACTGAAAACATCATGATAAGTATTAGTTTATAATGAGGATGATGCGGAATTATGATGATTATGATGCGGAAATAGAATCATAATAATAGGTGAAAAATCCATTACTTATTTTTAAAAAAATATTTCAAATCAACGAATAACATTGAGGAAAAAATCTCAATATGGCACTTCCTGTATTGTGGTAGGTTCTCACTTCCCCTATGAATACTATAATTGTGTGATGGTTTGCAACCTCTACTGCTATGACAGTTCATACCTCTTGTGGAGTTTAGATTCATGATTTTTTCCGTAATAATAGTTTTAATACATTTATCAAAGTGGTCGGTTTAATTTTCTTGGTGACTCAGCTATTTAAATAAACTTAGATTTTAAAACGGTGTTTGAGGAATTCATTATGGTTACAGATGAATCAAAATTCAGTATTTTACGATATTTCCAAAAAAAAATTTTGAGAGGTGTTTTTTTTTTTTATAGATAAAAAAAAAAATAGAAGAATTTTGTTTTAAAAATATTTTTCGAGAGAAAATCTGATTTATTTTTCAAATTTCAAGGATTTTATTATTTTTTTTATTTTAAAAAAAATAATTAGGTTTATATAAAATTCCATTAAAAAATTTTGTACTAATTACTGAAATTAATTTACGTTCGGGATTTTTCTTTATTCAAAACTAAACTGAATTTCAATTATTTACTTTAAGAAAATACTTAACTTGTCTATTATAAATCTCCTGTTCAAAATAATATGTTTTCCAAAAATGGAAAAAAATTTTAAACAATCAATCAAAGAATCCCTATCACAAACAAGTGTCTTTTTCTAAAAATATTTAATACTTTTTATATTAGTACCTTAAAGTAATAAATAAATAAGCTTAAAAGGAAAACAAAGGTGTGAAGATATATTTCAAAAATATTATTAAAGAATTTACTATTTTATATAATTTTTTTGGTCATTATATTACTGGATATGACTCCCACTCACGTTCTAAAATATAATGGGTCGGATTCCAACTATGGCTTTGTTTTTGTAAATCTTCACAAAAAAAAAATATTGATGCGAAGGATATTTCCGATATTGTGATAAATTCATTCAATTAAAATTGTGCAAACACTTTTTTGCGGGAAATGATAATAACAGAGAAATCATTAGGTATTCTTTCTATTTTATCCATAACACGGAAAATTGAAAAAAAAAAGCTTTTAAATATGAATTTTATTGTCAATACATATTTCTATTTTTAAACTCAGACAGGAAATATTTTTACACGTATGAAAACACCCACGAGTCAATTTCTTCTATCAACCAAATTTTTCTTTCTCTGTTTTTCAACAACCAATTAAAACAACCAAACAGCTAATTAAAATTTCTTATAATTTTGTTTAGCAAACTAGCAAGGTGATTATAGTCTCGAAATAGCTCATATATATATATATATATACTAAAGAAATTTAGAAATTTGTTCTGCGCGCTTCATGCATTGAGTTTTAATTTTTTTTTAATGAGTACTTTCCCTAAAATTTTAAAGAATTAAAACTAAAATTATTGCATTCATAACTCTTTCCCTTATTTTTTTTTTTTACAAAAATCTTTTTAATTTTCTTCTATTATTCGAATATTTATCTCCACTTAAAAAGAAAAAAGAAAAACCTTCAAAATGCCTTTCAATTAATTTGTTTCTTGAGGGGTTCAAAAATATTCATCACTGATTCAAGATAGAAAACACGAAGCCGTGGGGAAAAGTTTCATGTTTACCGTTATTTGGCAAGGAGCCAAAAAAGGAAATCAAAAATCATGAAATTGTTTTTATATATGTTTTTATATAATTTGAGTTCTAATAGCATTGTTTATAGCAAATTTTCTTATTTCATCACCCTCCCCTTCATCTACATTTTTTTGTTATCTTTTCGATATTTAATGGACTATATCACATCACGCGATAACATAGTGGCAAAAAAAAGCAAACTTTAAAAAACATTTTATTTTTTACTTCGTTTTACATAACTTTATATTATTTTATTTTATTTAGATTCTCTGGCATTCATCAGAAAATGGGTAGCGCCGGAAGGGTTTTGTTAAAATATAATTAATTCAAAAGGAATCAAATTTGTAAACTCCCAATAAAATAATTACTTCATTTATAAAACTAAAGTTAAAACACAATATCATAAACCTTATTATTATGCAGTTTGAATCTCATCTAATGAAAAACATTAATGAGTATGTCTGTGTGTGTGTTTTGGTGCTTTGCAGACCACACGGTTTCTAATACGGCTATCATATTTGGCACATTTATATATATATATATCTTGGAGAGATGCAATGTGCATTAAGGGACAATTTATTACAATTTTAATTGCCTATTAAACTGAATTTTGTCTTTTTTCCCGAGATAATAATTACAAATATTATTGCACAACAACAAACGTTTCAAACATTTAAAAAAAATTCATTATAATGATATTAATTTAATGGCCGAATAATTTATTTCTAAATTTTGATAATTTTCAAAAAAATACTTTTTGCTTGATATATTGCCTCCGACAATAGATTACAATGCCTCCCAGAAATTCAAACTATTTTAATTGCTTCATAAAATATTTGTCATCGTGGTATTTTCTTCTAATGTTGTAAACTAAAAAAGAAACATTTTATTTTATATCTGTGTAGTTTAGAAGATGAATAAAAAATGTGAAGTTACAACCCTGCGAAAGATAGATAAATTGCACGTTTACATTTTAATTAACGTTGTAATGTCTTAATGCTGGTCTCCAGTCTCAAGATTTAAATACATAATAAACCAAACGCTTGAAAGACAATTTTAAAAAAACACGATTTTAATGTCATCGTTTGACGGAAGCATTGATATGAAGTGAATATATGTCCATATTAACATTAGCGGAATTATAACAAATATTCCCATCAAAGTAGCTGGTCTCCAAAGGCGACTTATTTGAAATGATTTCATTCACTATTCTAATATACAAATGTATCATATATTCGAATGTATAATACTTAATTCAAGAATCACTATTCGAATAAATACAACCGCCCGCATTAGTTGCACCATATAAAGTAAATATACACTTTTTATTACAAAATAGCACTAAATTGTTTCATATAATATTTGAGTTTTTTTTAAATAATATTTGTTATTTATGCTCTAAAGTTAAATAAATGAGTTTTTTTAAGAATTAAGAAACGATTAATTAATAAAAAGTTGCTCTACCAGTAGCAAGAACCGAGATATTTTAGATGAATAGTTATCATTTTCGAGTTCTTGAATAATACATTCAAAGTTAATTAAAAAAATTTCAACGAATTATTTTTCTTTTATTTTAATAACCATTTACCCATTAATGACATCTGATAGATTTTAACGTTTGCAGTATAAAGCAAAATTTTGAAAGAATTTATATACATTTTATTATAGTAAAACTCCTTTTTGTAACTTTATAATTTAATTTAAGCAATAAAAATAAACTAGCATTTATCGCCAAGTTATAAACGACTTTAAATTGCTTGTATATGAGCTTTTGTGTGGAAACAATAATCATTTGAGTGATGAAACTATATTTGTGTGACATTTTATTTTTCTGTGTGACATTTTCTATTAAAAACTAAATATAATTTCATTGTACTAGAAATGCGACAATAACTAGAATTCAACAATGATTGTCAATCAGAATTCAAATGTGACATAATATGAATTCAAAATAGTAATCAAATAGCATTAAACATCAAATTCATATAAATTATTCCTATATAAATTTGCATCCTTTAGAAATGACAAATGAAACCATTTATGTAATCACTTTGAGTTCTTTGCTTTTTTATTTTGAGATCTTTTTATTGATGAAAATGAATTTATAAAATGTCGTTTGATATTCAATTAAAATCAGAAAGCTTAAATTTGTATTTTAAAATTTTGATATTATACAATTTATAGATTCACAAACAATAATTATATCATAAAATGCATTTATCAATATTTTTATTTTTTAGTATATTTTAACAACTTTTCTATGTCTAATTATTGTCTAAATAAATTAAGGCAATCCTACGAAAATATATATTGCCAACAGGTGGTTTTCTTCGCAATTCATGTAATTTGAACAGTTTTTAAATAAATATTTATCATTTTTTAAATATTTGTGTTATTATTTAACATATTAATGCGTAATATTTATGAATTTAATGATTTGCAAATTTCTTATTATTTTATTAGGAATTTATTTTTGGGATCGCTTGCACAGCTTGGGAATATTTTTAAAAAAATCGAGTTACATATTCGTAGCTTAAAATTTCGAAAAATTCACATCTGTGTTTTATGATTTATTCCTACATTGTCTCGGCTAACTTTTCTTCCCTTTCAAATAATATTATTTTATTTATTGTAGCCGATTATTACCTACGGCTCTGAATTATTTTCATTTAAGATTATTTCATCAAGAAATTATTGCAACTGTGTCACTACGAAAGCATTTAAAGACCCAAATAAATTATGGCGTCTAAAATACTTCCTTTAATTATTATAATCACTTACATCTAATAAAGTGTTAATGATTACAAAAATAAAGGAAGCGATAACTAAACCTTATAAAGTGATTAATATGGTTTATTTCAAAATTATAAATTAAACTACAGAGTTAAGGCAACACTAATGTCGTATATAAATGAATTTCAAACAATTAAATATTTAAGTATAAAATTTTTGAAGACAAAAAAGTCTTAATTGCAATCAAACTGCTATATTGCTAAAAAGCAATAAATTCCTTATATTTATCAATATAACCGTAAGTATAAATTATATGGCAAACTAAATTAATTACTTTCCATTAGTAACACGGATAAAACATAATTAAAAATTATAAAATAATTAACATATTATTTAAATTTAAACACCAGTTGCTCGTATTGTGCTCGTGCACCTCGTGCTCACATCTAAAAATGTATTGAATTCTATACTTTGCAAATCTTTTATATTTGAGCATTTACAAATTAGGATAATAGGATTTTATTTTATAGCGAAACAATCAAAATCAACTTTATTAAACCAAAAGAAAAATGTTTATAATTAATATTTAAAAATTACTCTTTTTTTATATCTTAACTAAGCGATTTTACACCGAACATAGTATATATATTATGAAAATATAATAAATCGATTAATATAAATAATAATCGAGAATAGAATTAATAATAAACGATCAATGCCGTAAATTGAATAATCACTTTGTAACAAATTAATCACATTAATAATAACATATCTATTAAAATACAAAAATTCAATACTTTGTAAGAACCTAATATGGAGATTCTCTTGGAAACTTCGTACTCAAATAAGTACTTATGTGAAGCAAGGCAGCATAATATTCTGCTTTTAAAAATACATTTTTCAACTTATTTAAATAATATGCATTAAGACTCATACATCAAAGTATCCATAATTCAACAGGTGGTTTCTTTATAAATTTTTAACATGGTTAATCTGATTTTTTTTAATTTCTTTCCAATTATCACATCATTTTAATATTTTAAAAAAAGAAATCGTTATTTTTCACACAAAAAATTACATTTAATTCAATATTTTGGAAATATTTATGACTTTAACAAGCGATTAACCTTACTAAATAAATTAATAAACATTTTTCTCTTAGACAATCATCACAATCGATCATTTACAAAAAGAGCAGGAAAAAAAATTAACACAAAAAATACATTAATTTTCAAATGTTGTGCATGTTTATAGTTTCAGACGTTTAATTTTTAACAAATTTTTCTTAGAATAATTTTGCCCTCATTTTGTTTCTACCAGTTATCACATTATTCAGTTTTCAAAAATAGGGGGAAATATTTATAGCTCAGATTAAAATAAAACAATAAATACATTATTTTGAAAGGATTCGCATCTCGGTAAGTATTATAATTTGTAAAGAAAGATGTTCTAAACATTTTACTTTTTAATGACCATCACAGCATTCTTTTTCAAAGAATAAAACATAATTTTAAATAATTATTTCACTTTAAAAAATACATCTAGTTCCATAACTACATTAAAAAAATGGTTCAGCTAGTCATTCATTCTGAAAAAGTTTTATATACAATTTTGCAAACATGAAATAATCAATCAAATTAATATAATTTAAAAACATAAAAAAAGAATATTTTTAAGAAAAGCAGTTTAAATTCTTTGTTTTAAAACATTATGAACCAGCAGGTGTTTTACTTCGCAATCAAAAATAATAAGAAACATCCTGCTTTCTAATAAATAATTACAACAAAAGGAAAACATGTTATATTATGCATCAAAAAAATACGTTAGATCTCATGCTTTGTAAATATTTAAAATTCAGCAAGTGGTTTGCTTTAGAAAAAAAGAAAAAGAGAGAAAAGGATAAACATTCATTTTACTCTGAAATAATAATCACATTAATCAACTTTCAAAAACAAAAACAAAAAGAAGAAAAATCCTTGAAACATAACTTATAAAAATAAAATAAAACCTTTACTTTACATATATTATCTAAATTCAGCAGGTGGTTTACTTTACAAAGAAAAATGAAATATTTTACTCTAGAACAATTATTGCATTACTCACATCTTAAAAATAAAATATAAGCAAAAAGAAACATTAAATATTCATATTTCACATTCTAAAAAAATTACACATAAAGAAATTAATTGTATACTTTCGGACCTGGCAGGTGGCAACGCAGGCGATAATCGTTTGTTTATACGCAGAGTCCTTTTCCCCGAGCGCCTGATTAAGCGAGTGCGAATCAATGGAACTTACCTAGTGCTTCTGAAGAAAACGTGTGGGATGAGAAATCCGGGGAGTTAGATAGGAGGAGTTCAGGCGGAGCAACTGGTCCCGCTGGCAGGCGGGAGTCTCGTTAAATAGGGGGTCGCCCCTCGACCACCGGCAGCAGAGAGACCGGCCCAACACCCACGCACTCGATGCGCCAGAGGCTGCCATTCGTTCCATCCCCCACTCCTGACGCCCACGCACGGCGCTCCCAGGAAAACTTTCCATTCCCTTCCCCCCTGTCGCTCGATCAAAATTGAAAGAAATCGGACGATTCGGTTGCGGCTGGTATTTTTTCTTTAAAAATTTGAATGAGTTGTGGGGAGGGCGATTCGTTATTCTGGACTCGTGTCGGCCTTAGATCACTAAGATAGCATCAAGGAAATTTTTTCGATGATTCTTTCGTTCAATATTTTTGTTATTCCGTTTTGCACGTATCGGGGAATTTCGCTTGCACATGTATAGAACGTGTAATTCGATTTTTGAATTTTAATGTATAATGGGTTTTGTAGATGAATAGATGGTTTAAATAATTCTGAAAAGAAATGCCAAGGAACATATATGCAGCATTTAACGATTGAGTCACGTATCATTATTATAATTGTAATAGTATTTAAATGCCGAAATATACAATAAGAATGATTATACTGGAATCAAATGGGAAATTTTAAATTTTGAAATAACTCAAGATTTATGCTGTTTAGAATGAAATGTGAATTGTAGTTTGAAAAATTGAAATTTGAAAGACATCATCAAGAATAAATTTTATTTTTATGGATTCATTTTTATTCATTTTCGTTTCGGTTGTATTTCATTTGCTTATGGGAGAACGATTTTTTATTGTTCGTTAATCTTTCGTTAGATTTCATGGGAGTCAATAATTTTTTTTAAAAAGCTGTGCAAAATAAAGAACACTGCTTCAGAGAAATGTGATGCAATATTTAATAATTTGATCAAGTGGCAACTTAAAATGTTATCACTGAATACCATTTAAATTTCAAACTGCAAATATCGTATAAACTGTGATAAAACTGAAAATGTTAAAATTTAAATTAGATTTAAATTATTATAATAATTTAAAATAAAAATAATTAATAATCGTTCTAAAAATCAAGATTGTTAAAATTATTACGTCAGGATATTGAAAAATTTAAAATAAAAAATAAGCTATCGTTTCAAGTGTCAAGATTAGTTAAGATTATGATTCGTTATGTCAGGTTGTGTCTATAATGGATTGTCAAGACGCAATGCAAGAAGTGTTTTTTTCTTTATTTCAATCATCTGTTTTTAGGAAATATTTTAAATGCGTTCATCTCAAAGAACGATAAACGCATTTTTTTCTAACTAAAATATTTAAAAAACTTTTTCGTAATTGCATTTTACTTTATCATTTTACGAAGTATGTAAAAAAGAAAGTTTCTTAATAGTCAAGAAATGTTAACTCGAGCACATTGAGTTAGATGAAATTTTTTTTGTATGGTATTTACACAATTTGTGAAATATCTATCAAATTTTGAACGAAATCTAGAGGAAGTCTGTCCGCCAAAACAGGTCCATATCAAATTTGACACCAAATCCGGCAAGGATTACATCTGTCGGTCTGTACTTTCACAAGCATGCAAGTACGATGTATAAAAATATGTAAAAAATTTATTTAAATGACATTTGATTTCACATTTGAGAGACTTTATCAAATTTTGAATCAAATGTGGCAAAGGGTTGACCGTCTGTTGGACAAGCATGTAAAGGGGATAACTCAAAAGCGAAACAACTTAAATATATGCAATTTGGTATGTGATCTTGTAACTACGATTGTAGTTCTATGAGGTAAGTTGGTTTTAATCGGTGGTAAAAAAGATGTCGAAAATAAACATTCAATTCTCTGGTATTTTTATAACCACATCCGAGAAACTGATTGCTAAATATTGTATTTCAATGGGGTCTTTCTATTGTTCGCCAGTAGTTTACGATTAACAATACGCGAGTACATACATTTGAGAGTATATACTGAGAGTATGTAAATTTCAAGGAGATAACTCACAATGGTTACTTTCTCATGTACGAAGTCCAGGGTGATGATAATTAAACTTCCCCTATAAACAGCCTCCTAGAACACAAACGGGTGAACGGATTGCACTGAAATTTGGTATACGGAATATACATGAGATGCACTCACGGAATATCGAAAAAAAATTTTAGTTCCAAAATGACCGCCAGATGGCGCTTTCTTCTGTAAAACATTAAATTTAACACAATAAACTTCCAAAACGGAACACAGAAACAATATTAAAAATTCAGAGCAAGAATTATGAGTAATAAAATTTAAAACCGGAAAAAGCAATCAGTTCTAGGGGGAAAATGCCGAGATTTGCATGCTTGCAAAGAAGAGGAAGATTTATGCAAAACAGGTTAGGGTAAGAAACGTTTGCAGACGTTGCCATGCTTTCTGTCCCTATGATTTCTGGTTATGGGGCCACTTAAAAAATCTGCTGTACCGTGCAGATGTTGCGACGTTGATAAATTTAAAGTACTCCATAACGCTTCATGTGCGAGGCATCACAATTGATCAGTTACGATTTGCTGTTGAACACGCAGCCATCGACTTGAAATTTTGCAGGTGAATGAAGGTGGTCACATAGAGTATCTTTCCCTACATCGTCCTAGACACGATTAAAAACTGCTCCTCTTGTGCAATATCGCCCTAATCTGTTCTTGTTTCTGCAAACTGAACTGTTTTTCTCCCTCAAACAGTGTACTCTTATTTTTTTTCCTTGCCTTGTAGTTCGATGACAAGATGATCAGAAACTAGTCAATAAATGTTAATATTATTTTTGTATTCCGTTTTGGTCGTTTATTGTGTTAAATTTAATGTTTTTCCGAAAAAGACGCCCTCTGGTGGACATTTTGGAACTAAAAACTTTTGTTCTTGTATATTCTGTATACCAAATTTCGTTGCAATCCGTTCATCCATTTGCATTGTAGGATGCTGTTTATAGGGGAAGTTTAATTATAACCACCCTGTATACAAGGAGAAAATATTGTTATCATCAAAAAATTAGAACTCGAAATTTTGATGAATACGCACGTTTCAGAGCTCCGTCAGTTCAAAACCTAAAACTTATCAACTAAATGAGATAATTAGATAATTAGATGTGATAATAAAACCAAAAAAAGAGAGCTAAACAAAAAACAAAATTCATAAACGAGTCAATCGCCTGTCGGTTTATATTTTCAGAAACACATAAACATCATAAATCAAAAATGTAATGACTCAAATACATAAAATTTGGATGTGAATTCATGACTATATTTGTACTTGTGCATTAAATTTTGTTTTTAATCAATCAGGGGAGGAGAAAATCTCCCGAAAGGCACATTGGATTTTCTGTTACTTCTGTATTAACCTTATTCCAGTGATCAATTGCAAAATATCGCACACTGATAGGCTTTTCCTAGCTATTATTACTCAACAGTGAGCTTGTCCATGGCAAGCGCCATAAGAAACAACAACAACAATATTAGATTGTATAGCATTGATAAATGTAAGATTATAGAAGCTTAATATTGCAGTATCAGATTTCAAATAGTCGCTATGGAAAAAGTTTTTTCTAAGCGTTTCGAAATCGATAAAAAATATTTATATATATATTTTTTAATTTTGAAAAAGACAAGAAAGTGTGCCTTCTGTTATCTAAATGTTTTAAGTTCATTTCGGATTTTAAAATCCATATAACATTTATCATGCAACATTTCTACACTGTTACATTTCTCTATAAACGGAAATACAAGTTATACAATGTATGTAAAAACTTATGCATTTCTTATTAAGTGCATTCGATGCTGTGATACTAAAATCTCAAAATTGATTTTTTGAAGGTACAATATTTTCCATTTACCTCAACGGAGCCCTAACTCACAGTAACATCGCTACACGGACAACAGCATTCAGTAACAATTTGCGGATACGTTAAAAAGCAAATAAAACGCAAAATGAGCAACAATTTTTTTGGATGTTTAAGATAAGTATTCAAAGTCTGGCTATTTACAACGATGCACGTTTTTGTGCTGTTATTCATTCAGCCACGTTTTTCTTCTTTTGTAATTATGTATTCGATTAAGTTTGTGTCGTACACTTTATCATATGTAAAATTCATTAAGTTCGTATCATTTGATTACATTCGTGCTGTACATTTTATAATGTGTTATTTCCTTTTACTTAATTCGCTGAAAAAGAACTTCATAGCTTATGCTATTCCATGTGCCACCGCAATTGCGATTTACCATGATGTTGGTCATAAAATAAGTGTTCAAAGAACATCTCTTTTTGTAGTGATGCACGCTTTTATGTAATTATTCATTCAACTGCGCTTTTCTTTTATTGTAAGTATGCATTCTATAACGTTTATATATTCGGATGAGTTTTCAGTTGTCAAAAAGAAAAAATATAAGAAGAGCAATGCTTAAATAATAATTAAATTTAAAAATAAATAACAAAAGGAAGTGATTTATTGAAATATAATTAAATATTTAAACTATACAATCTGCCTCTTCAACGAAATTATCTTAAAATAAATATAGAATAATGTTGTTCATTTGACCGATTATATCTTTAACTACTTCAGTTTGTGCTGGAAAGCGGTGTCAGTATTTAAAGGTTCGCTTGTTAAATATAAATAACATCTGTCAGTTGCTTAGTTTAACTAGTTGCCGTTTGATAGAAATACTTGCGGTGTTCTATAAGAATATATTTCTGGTTTCACCAGTAAAAAATTAGTATTACAAAAATTACCTATTTTCTACATAACGTTTTAGAAATTATTTTTTTTTAAATGTAATTACTGTGTGCATATTATGCATTTTAAAGGCAGAATTATAATCTTATTTGAAACAAATTTTGGTTTTTCTATTCTGAACCAGAATTGAGTAATAAAAGTTTAAATGCTGAACTGTACCAACTTGTACCTTTGGTCATCGTAATCTATTGTTCCTTTGACCGGATTAGAGTTACAGTACTTTTTATGTAGAGGAAACTAGTGATTCTTCATCTTTTTATTGACTCGAATTGCGAGAGAGCTGGTACTTAGTGTATGCCATCACTGTTTGTCCTCTGATCACTGGTCTAACATGAAGGATTTCCACTCCAATTAGGAAAATCATTGTAACAATGGGTAATTAAATGTAGTTAAGGTGCCAGAAATAAATTCCCTATTTTTCTTTCCTGTCTTTTTATTGAAAGTTTATTTTGTAAGGAATGGTAAATTAAGATATTTATAAATCTTTAGCATACTTCTATCTATAATTTGATGTGTGAAATTCAGTACTGTCTTAATTCCAATTAGTTTAATCCTTATATTATTTAGAAAAATCCAATTCAAGAATACATGGCTCAGTCAGTTAAAGACTCCCAAAAGAATTTCACAAAAAAAGAAATTATATAAACAAGTACTTTTTGATATTCATTGTACAAACAAGTACTTTGATTCCTTTTTATTTTTGTCAATTTTCTATAGCCAATAAAAGAACATAGATTGATCATTAATTGGCAATAAAAGTGCAAGGAAATCATAGCTAAAACTTGTTGATATCTATTTAATAAAAACGAATTCTATATATGATGCTAGATTTTCCAAGCTATAAAGTTGAGTAAAGTTTTCACATTCATTAAATAGAAGATAAATGAATGCATTTTTAAGGTAAGAGAATCTTTTAAAAATTATGAACTATAATGAATAACTTGATTTCTAGTATTAAAAATTTTGAGTTTTAATTTAAAACGTTTAAAACTTTTCTCATTTATATTTGTTTGCATAATAAGTTCAGGACACCACCAGTACACCAGTACTGGTGTGAGATACAATGTATAGTAATGTATCTCCCACCAGGACACAGCTCTGGTATGATATACAATACTATATATTTCCACTGATAACCATACAAGGTTTTGAAAAATAATCTAAAAACTTGAAATTGCATTTTCTGTCTTTAAAATTTTTAATAAATTCTAAACCAAAAGGGCATTTGCAACAGAATTGTGAACTTATAAATCAAAGCAATAAAAAGTTAATGCTGAAAATCGGTCAAAGGTACAATACTCTTTCCTATTTAAAAAATATATTTATTATATAAATATTCTGAATCTCTGAAACTATGTACAATTTTTCGAATAATATTAATTTACAGAATTTCGTAAAAACTTGGAATAATCATCCAAAGTAGATAACTTCAAAGATTCAAAAATTGATTTTTAACGTAAATAACGAATGTCTTTTTCTTCAATATTCTTGATTTTTGAACAGGTTTTTTTTTCTTTATAAAAGCGTTTTAAATTTGTTTGTTTATGTTCTTTGGAAACTAACATTCATTTTGATATTTGTTAAATTCATGTTTTAATACTATTTTACATCTTTAAATGGTATTTTCTCAAATTTACATAATATTGTCTCAAAATGCTCAGTAATTCCTGAACCAGAGAATAAATAATTTGCTGATTTAAAAAGATTTTACAGTTTTTTAAAGCTTAATAAGACGAATAAAATGAAAGTTATTTATGTTATTTAACAGCCGAACTACTGAAAAAAAAAGAAATGTAGCTTATTTTGCAGTTAAATTAGACAATATATTTCTTTTTGATATCTCCAAAATTTTGAATAAATCATTTGATGAACTTCTGAGCTAGAATATTTTTGGTTTACCTCTCTTTTTTTTTTCAACATTTTTTTAAATTTCCTGAAAATTTTGGATTTCTTCTGATAAATTTTTGTTTTCAAGACATTTAAGAACTATTTTGTGCAAAAATTCAAAAAAATATTTTGTTTGACATTTTTAAAAATATTCATCTCGAACATAGTCACATACTTTAAAAAAATCTAAAAATATCAAATCATTTTAAAAAATCTAAAAACTTACATGATTCTTTTTATGAAAAATCTTTAGCTACTGAAATTTTATTTCTCATATCGAGGACAAAGAGAAAATAATTTTAGAAATGCATTAAACAAGAAAAAAATGAAAGGTAATCCAATAAACTTATATCTACAGCAAAAGTTTCAACTTTTGTTCAATAACTGAAATTGAATTTGTTCTATTAAAGAAACGATTCGTTTTACATGTCCATTTGAGAAATGACGATTTGCAATTTTATTGAGCACTTATGCATTTAATTCTATTTTCCCCACCGATATCAAAATCATATTTTTGTTCTTTTAGCACTATCGCACGTGCTTTTAAATCACACCTTTTAAGATAATATCTTTAAATTTATTTGAGTTGAAACTAAATAAATCGAAACAGTAAAATTCGACGGAATACAAATGGCAGAAACTAAAGATATAAAATTGTTCCGAATTCAGCGATATTGAAAGATCGGTAAGCATTTCCTAATAAAAATTTAAATCATAATAATAGATTTTATGAACTATTACTAAGATAAAAAAAAAATAGATCCGATTTCATATCTTAATATAAAATGGTACATTAATTTCCCATGAACTATAATGGAAACTGATACTAAAAAATTCGATGAAATATACATCAAAACATAGGAAAATGAATGATACAACAATACTCCAAAAATGTACAATATAGAAAAGTAGGACAGATTTTTTTGATATAAACTTCATTCTATCAATTAATTTCGTGTAATAATTCAATCATAATAGTGGTGTAGTTTGATTATGAATTCTAAATTGGGAACACCGGAACGTATTTAATCGTTTTTTAAACTTTTATTTTTCGTTTTATAGTCATTGCAATAATCATCACATTTTTATTACTAATTAGTTAGAATATACTTTATAGGATCGGATATACTTTAAGACATCTAGCGCATAATTTTAAGTGACTCAAATAATTATAATTTTTAGTTATAATAGTTTTATTACTCTGAAATCATCAATATAAAGATTCCCCATGAAAAGCCAAGTTTATAAAATGCCTGGGAAGTGTTTACACATCACTAAAAAGTATTAAATATAAGGCTTATTGTGATTAAAATACAACAAATTAAATCCAAAGAAAGCTAGTTTTATTTTCAAAAAACACATAGCATAAAAAATATTCACCATGATAAAATCTCATCCTTTTTAAAATTTCTTTTGAAATTTAAATAAGGAAAAAGTTGAATTACCTGTGAGAATGCAATTCTCCATCTCTTACATCCAGTGAATTTTACCCCTGTTCTCTAGATCTTGATTCGTCATATGGTTTTAAATATTGAGTGCAATTTTCATCGTCATGTTCTTTATCAGAATCAAAAATTCCATTGTAATCATGTGAGAACATGATGTTGTTTTGGTTTGAGGTTTTTGAAGAGTAGGCAACAAAGGTTGAAGCCTCAAAATGCGAAGGCAACAAATTGTTGTAGCCTCAAAATGCGAAGGCAACAAGTTGGCGATTTATTTATTGGCGAAAATATTACAAAACATTAGTATCATTTTAATTATATTAATGTTTTGATCTATAAATTAAATTTCTATTTTTAATGAATTCTTAAAAATATAATTAACTTATATTTTTCTACAATTAATTTCGCACAAAATAAAAATAAAATTTAATCTGCACGAGCATCTTAAAAAATTAGCTTTTATTAACTTGTTGCCATCACATTTACAAAAGCTCTGATTAAAAATTAAGTTAATTACTACTGCAAATTAAATCTAGAAAAATATAATTTTCAGCACGTGATTATATGAAATGAAATAAATAGAAAATGTGACATTTGATAGAAATGTGATAACAAATTGGCGATTATCGCTTTTGAGGCATCAATTTTTCGCTTCTAGGGTTATTAGAAAATAATGTAGAAGGTTGTCACATTTGACAATTTATCGCCATCTAAAGTCACCTTGATTTCTAAATTTTTTTCTTTCTTTCTACACTCAATTTTTGTTATTTTTTCTTATTATAATTAAGGCTTTTTTTATTCTTAAAATTTCTTATTGACAATGTTGTTGCTTTTTTTAATTCTAATAAAGTTTTATTGTAAAATTTGCTTGCTGACAGGAACTTTGGTTGACGAAATGATGATATACCAATTAACGTTGCGATCTTGGTTTTATTTCAGTTAAAAATCTAATCCATAATTTGGTTCTCATGATTCCGTCAACAAATATTTTTTAAGCATCAAAGTTTTATTGACAATAACGATTCTAATTTTAATAATCTTATACTAATCTCTTTATTTTTTTAATGAATTTTTCTAATATCAAGTCCTAGTCAAGTCTCACAGCATCATAGTGCAATCAAAAATTTTATTGTCTATACAATATATCCTTTAATTTCATATTATTTTTAACGCAATTGCAACCTCGCTTATTTAGCTGTGTAGATAAAAAAAATTTCTTCCTTTCATAGTTTTCAAAAAAATTTTGTAAATCTCAGAGCCTATCGAAACAGTCATTTATGATTAATTTTCAAAAATGAACGAAACTCTTGCGATTACATATTGGATGAAATAATGAAAGATGTTTAAATTTCATTGCAATAAGGAAAATATTGTTGAAAATTTTCAAAATTCAAAACACATTACAAATTATCTAAAGTGGTATCATTAAATCACCAATTTTTCTGAATTTTAAAATGGTTTGTATCTTTTTTGTGCAAAAGTATTACTGGTTCTCGGAAATTTCCAACCTTTTAATTGATTTTAAATTAATTAAATTCTTTTCGAAATTTTAAAAAACTCGATCTCACGTTCTCATTTTTATCTTCGACATTATAGCTGATCCAAATAAGATAATTTAGGAACTATACAGCACCAGCCGACATACAGTCAAATACATATATTTGCGCACATACAGTCTGCTTTATTTTAGATTTTAATTTTTTGGAGTATTTAGAAAGTATTGGAGTATTATCTTTCTGATAATATTCATTATTATTATTTGCAATATCCTACATTTTATGATCTTCTTTTAACCTTCATAATGTTGACAAAATATTTGTTTGGCGCATTAATATATTGTGTTTATAAAATCAATTACTGTTTATTTTTTATTTTGAATACATTTCATAATATTTTCTAAATACTTTACTGAACTTCATCACTAAATGACATTTCTTAAATGAAGGGAGCAAAAATCTATGTATTAAATGAGAAGTTTTAAAAAATATTCAAATTATGTAAAATCATTAAAAATATACTTACGACACAAAAATTTGGTACTGTAATACATCTGGAAGTGAATTAAAAAATCAATTGAAGTACTTTTCATTAACAAAAGACTTACAATCATAAATGAAATGAAATTATTTAAAATATTTCAAAAGGCATTTTAAATCAATATCTACTTAATCAGACAAAATTATCTTTTCTTAATTGATTCAAACATGAAAAAAGTTAAGTTAATGAAAAGTGAGTGAAAAGCATTTAAGAACAAAAGCTCCTTACAGCATCTAACTCTTTTTTTTTAATAGTTAAGCTATTGAAAACCAATCCCAAAGTATTGAAGAATAAAATATTCTCAACAGACCTAAATATTTTTCTCTTGATTCATTCAAAAATGAAAGAAATTTAGTTAATGAAAGCCGAGTAGAAAGCACTTGAGAATCGCCACGATAGCACTTAATTCTTTTCTGTAATTAATTTATCTATATATACTTATAATAAAGCAAAATGTATGTGTGTGTGTATTGGTGCTCTGCAGGCCAGATCATTTGATTTACAGTTACCAAATTTGGCACATGTATACCTCGGAAATGTGCACCTCGGAGCGATTTTTTTTAAATTTTTAATTAGAATTTTAATTAGCTAAAAAATTAACTAAAAATTTAATTAACTAAGTTTTTCTGCTATAACTTCCGAAAATATTATCGTACAAAAATAATTTTTGCATCAAGCTAAATTTTTAAAAATAATCTTTTTAATGATAGTAGTTTTTTCCTTATAAATTAAATTTCTATTTTTAATGATTTTAAAAAAAATAATAATTTAATCATATTTTTCAACAATTTATTTCTCGCAGAAAAGAAAAAAAAATCTTTCACGAGCAAGTTACGCGTGCATGGGAAAAAATTAGGTTTTATCAACTTGTTACCATCATTTTCACAAAAGCTTAAATTAAAAAATAAATCTGGGGGCAAGGCAGTGCCCCCGCCAAGTCGAGCAAAAATAAGCGGCACGGCCGTACCATCCTTTTCTCGAAGCAGTTCAGACCATTTTCGACCCCCTATAACTTCGTTGTGGATAAAACTATAAGCCTGAATTTTCAGTAACCAACCAGTCATTATATAAACACGGTATATCTCAAATTCTATTAAATTTGAGCCAGTAATTTAAGAATTATAACTACTCGAAGTTTGTGAATTTTGTCACTGACTGACTGACCGATCATCAAACTTCTAGCAGACATAGAAGCTTCAAATTTAGAATACAATTAGTGTTTAGTGTATCAATCAAAGAAAAACTAAAATATGCGTGTAATAATGGACGGATCGATAAATTTCTCGAAGTTACGAGTATTATCCCTTTTGTTGGCACATTCGTCGCCAAGTCACCAAAAAGTCGCCAAGTTTGTCACCAAGCTCTGGGATCACTGGCTCGGCATCCGACAGCATCCAATACAGATTATTGTAAAACGGTCTTTCGTATGATGACACTAATTGTTCTGGGAAGCAAAATTACAGGTTTGTAACAATATATAATTTGAAATAATTCAATTTGAAGCTGTGGAAGCTGCAAACGCAATGGGTGACTTTCAGAGAATGAATCTGGTAGAAGAAAAGCAAATTGATCTTCAAAGTAGGATCGCAAAACGTAATGCCTATCAAAAAAGAGTCTTCGATATGATCAAAAATAAAATGGAAACAACTGATAATAACGCTGACGTTTTACGTTGTTTTGTGAGTGGAACTGGTGGCACTGGAAATAACCTTTTATTAAAAACTCTGAAATTTTGGGTTAAGACGTATTTAAACAAAAAAGTGGCAGTTAATGCTCCAAGAGGAATAGCTGCATTCAATGTGAAAGGATTGACTATACATAGACTATTGCAGCTGCCTGTAGAACACAAGCAAACACCGAAATACAAGCCACTTTCTGATGAAGTGCTCCAAGTTCTGAGATCAGATTTGAAAGAAATAGTGTTGTTTATCATAGACGAAGTGTCGATGATATCCAATGTTACTTTAACATATATTCATTTACGCTTATCTGAAATATTCGACACAAGCGACGATCAGAATGGGTGGTTTGGAAAAAAACATCTTGTAGTCTTCGGAGATCTCTTACAGCTTCCGCCGGTAAGAGAAAAGTCACCTTTTGAAAAACTATCAGCTGCTGAAACTAACAAATTGTTAGGTTCTCTCAGAATACCGAATCTGTGGATTGAACTGTTCGTATACGATGAACTTACAATTAACATGCGACAGCTCAATGATTCTGACTTTGTTGAAATGCTAAATAGAATAAGATTAGATGTGAATACACAAAAAAACCGCGACTTATTCTCGACTAGATTAATAACTCTCAAATCCAATTCAAATGAAAACATATTAATTGAAATAATTGAACACCTCTCGAAACTTCCTGATGATACCATTTGCTTATTACCTACAAGAAACATGTGTTAACAATTAAATACTACAATGTTTAAATCTCTTCCACATCCCGAAATAAAACTTACAGCTGTAGATAGCATAGATTGCCCCAGATACCTAACAAAAAGAGCTCGTGAATGCATAAAAAAATATGAAGACGATGCTTCTATGACTGCAAGCCTGGAAGAGAACATAATTATAAAAATAGGAGCAAAAGTCATGTTAAGGCGAAATATTGACGTAAGTCTTGGTTTAGTTAATGGTTCTATCGGTATAGTGCAAAGAGTAAAGGTTGATCCGGAAAATACAAAAATAATTAAGAAAATATACATTACATTTAATAAAGAACATGTTTACGAGCTTAGTCCGGTCAAAACTAAATTTGAAATTATTAATAGAGCTTATGTTCATCGCGAACAGTTGTTTATCATAGCCTATGTATAGCCTATGCACAAAAGTCAGGGCCTAGGTCTAAATAATGCACTGATGGATATCGGTTCTGTAGTATTCACATCTGGTCAAGCTTACGTGGCACTTTCGAGAGTTACAAGTCTGGACGGCTTACATCTAATTAATGTCGACTTCGGAAGTATTAAAGCGCAGGAATCCTCAATTTGTGAATACAACAGACTAAGAAGCATTTACCGTCCAGACTTGTCAAAAACTGTAACATCAAAGCTTACGAGAAAAACCCATAGAGATAGGGAGTGGGCTTTGAGAAAAACTGTAGCTGAAGCTCAAGAAGAAGTACCGGAAAAGAAAAAGAGGAAGCCTACATACAAAAATAAGAAAAGAACTATCTACAAAAAGAAATGAGATGCCATCAAAAACATAACTTATAAAAAAAACCAAGTCATGCAACTCAGTTCTTCTATGGTAAAAAGTTGTGAGATCCATGTAATACCAAGTCGGTCGATTTATTCAGTCCCTACTTAAGGGTCCTTCTTTCTTAAGTTATTACGTAATTAGCTAACCTAACAACATCTTATAGTGACCATATCAATATTAAAAATCTTTTATGTTTTAAATAAATAGATTGATTTGGCAATCACACTAAACAATCTAATTTAATATAATATGTTAATATAATCTAATTTAATGTAAAGATATATTGTGTTTTCATGCGATGGCCAAGTCAGTCTATTTATTTAAACCATAAAAGATTTTTAATATTGATATGGTCACTATAAGATGTTGTTAGGTTAGCTAATTACGTAATAACTTAAGACAGAAGGAGCCTTAAGTAGGGACAGAATAAATTGACCCACTTGGTATTACATGGATCTCACAACTTTTTACCATAGAAGAATGGAGTTGCGAGATTTTTTTTTTTTTTTGCACAAGTTATGTTTTTGATGGTATTAACTGTTACAGGAAATTAAATCAAGAAAAGTGTAATAATCAGAACGTGTCTGTATGAAATGAAATAAATATAAAATATGATATTTTCTAAAAAATAAATGCAAAAAAAGTTTTTATGATCTTTTATGATATTTATATTATTAATTCAATAATTCGGCTTTTTTTAAAGCAAAGATAGTTTAATGTATATCATTTTAATTCAGAGCTTAACGGCTAATTTGCAAACCCTTAATAATAGAAATACAAGCGTTAAAATTACTTAAATGAAGTAAATAATTATATTTTATGTAACGTGAATTAATAAATGATCTAATGAATTACAAACGTCCTTTTTTATCTAGATCCTCTTCTCTGTGAAGCATATTTAACCAAATATTCTTGGAACACTAATATTTTAAATAAAAAAAAGAACTGCACTTCAATCAAATAAATCAGTTATTAAAACTGACTGATTTATGAAAATTTCAATATCATTATTCGATAAAAACGAGCGATTTTAGACCATTTCATTGACCGTCCCAAAGGTGATACCCCAATCAGCGCTCATGATTTCTCAAGATTGATTGGCCTAAGATTATGTTGATTGTTCCAAGCTATTTTATTCAAAACTTTATATATTGATCAGATTCGATAGCAAATAAAAGAAACATTCATTTATTTATTTAACAGTTGAAGCTTAAAGAGTATTTCTCAGAATATGATACCTTGCTACCAAAGGACTGTA
>JAPMOR010076225.1:145883-162445 GCA_026543865.1 Argiope aurantia | reverse complement strand
TGTGTGTGTGTGTGTGTGTGTGTGTGTGTGTGTGTGTGTGTGTGTGTAGTCCGGTGGAATAATGGTATCGTTTCACACTCCCAACTCGCAGGTCCGAGACTCGATCCTCGGGCTGGGCAAGGTCGACTCAGCCTTTCATCCCCTCAATGGACCGAGAAACTGAGGAGCAAGCATGCTTGGGAACTAAACATTTAACCGGGACATACGCCTTGCACCCAGGACCAGGAAAGCAGATATGAGCACTATAGGCCTTGGCCCGCCTGGGCTGTCGTGCCACTGAATTTAGTTTTAATATATATATATGTTAATAACCAGGAATATTTTGAACTTATTTTATTAATAATAATGAAAGAAAATTTCACCTCTAAATCGAGTCTTTAAAGTCTGAATGAACAAAAAACGCTTGGTTCAAATATATGTACCGATAACTCCATTCTCCCGAGTTTTATGAAGATCTTAAATTCTAGTAATAAGACCAAACTCAATATCACATTTATCTGACACGTTACAGTTTTCAGCAACAATGTCCTCATGCCAAAGAATAGATAGCAGGACAAACTTCCTGTAGACGAATTCCATTCAAAATATGGTGAAATTTGCTATTTTGGTAAAAAGACTGCATACCAAACTTCATTATTACAAATTATTGGAATTTTCAGTTTGCGACATAAGTTTGAAAATAACTTTTTCAGGAATGTTTAATAGTGAAGATCTATGAAAATTTTAGATCTAAATCCATTTAGTTTAAGATTAGATAGGTTTTAAGAAAACCATTCCAAAGGTTTTTCCTTAAAAATCTTTTATTTTATTCTGATTTTTTTAAAAAAAAACTTTTTTAATGAAACTGACTCTGTTCATAATAAAAGACCTGTGTGAAGCTATAATTTAAGGGGATTCTTGAATTCTGAGTATTTTGTTTTAAAATTCTAAAAGAAAAATTGTTGAAACCTAATTATACAAATGCATTAAATTTTTACAGCTATTTTTCAAATTCAAAAAAAAAACTGCCTACGTTTAAATTCTTTTACTTATTCAAATTACTTAAATGTAATTGAAATCCTATAATTAATCAATAAAATTCAGTTTTATACTTTTAGTTGTTTCTGCAAACAGCGAAAGATTTCAAAGAAATAAGTTTTAAGAAATCCTATTATTGACGAGACTGAGAGCAGGGAAAATACCTCCCACACCGGGGTGAAAAAGTAAGGAAAATATTCTATTCCCAGAGAATTCTACTGTTGAAGATTTACGACGAAGTCAGATAGTTTCGAATAACAGAAGAACATAGGCATTTTTCTTTCAGAAATTCTACACTACGGAAGACTAGAAAAAATTATGTTTAGTTCTTTTTCCTTCCAGAGTTACTTTGCCGGAATATTGTGTAAGTAAAAGCAGGGGTAAAGGACAAGAAAACTATACACGTACGTGGGCAGGAAATTCGTGTACATGGAACGTATATAATATTATGTTAGGCATGCTTCGTTTAAAGTTCGCTGCATTCTGAACATCCTTACATACAATTTAAAATCTTTTTTTTCATTAATATGTTAGGGAAATATAATCCCCCTTCCAGAAGGTATGCTCAGAATGAAAGAATACGATTCAGAGAATGCAATAAAAGTATTAAATTAACCTGTGGGAGTATTTTGTCTATGATTTTCTGGTATATAGTTACACTTCAATTATCCAAAATGCTGCTCCCCGGACCTTTTTCAGTAAATGAAAAAAAGAAGAAATTCGTAAGAAAAAGAACATTTGTGGTTATTTGCGTATTGTATAATGAACCTTAATAGTTCTTTTAGAAAATATAATTAAGATATTAAATATATTAAGATGTAAACAACATTATTTTTGCATTTTTTTTACAGAAAATTTATTTGCTGTAAACAAAGCTCTTTTTTTTTCTGAAGAAATAAAGTGTTTTTGTCAGTTATTCACATTTCCAAGAATTCGATTATTTACATTCATTCCGGATTCAATCTGATTAAATTAGAATTTGTAAATGGAATTCTACTTACTTTGACACTTTTACGTTTAGATTCGTTATGTAGTAAAGAGATTGAAGTATATATTTTGTAGTATATTTGATCGACTGCATCCAAAATTTGGTTGATAACTAAAATTCTATTAAATCAATGATTACGTTTGGAATGAATTTTTTAAAAATGTTAAAAAATACTTAGATTTCCGATTTTTTGCATAAATTGCATTGAAAAAGTATCAGTGAAAAAAATGTATTATTTAAAAGTCAAAACTATTATGAAAATTCTAAGAAAAAGTTTTTTTTTTTTTAACGAAGACTAGTATCTTCTAGTTTAGAACTTTCTCAAATGATTTATTCAAAATTTTGCTTATAACTTAAAAAATATGTTGCTTGATTGAAAAAATAAAATAAGGAATGGAATAAAAAGATATTAATATATATAAAACGCTAAGGTAAGTGTCGCAGAAGTCGCTGTTATTATTTATTGTCAAATGGCAACAATCAAATATAGACGAAACCAAGGTAAAAATTTCAGAGTGCTTTCATTGAACATTTTTAAAGTTTTTCTTGAATTCAATGCTTCATTCAGATAGATAATGAAGAGACAAAATATTACTAAAAATATTAGGGAGGGTGTTCACCTTATCACCGGAAAAATCCATTCAATTAGAAGAAAGAAGATCTAATAGAAATCAAAAAATAGGCTTCAAACAGTATCGAGATTAAAAACAGGCTTAACAAAAATATGCTTAATCGAGCATAAATAGGCTTAACCATCGTCATGGATAATCGCTATTACTTAACTACGGCGATTGTAACCATCTTATGATACCAATGTTCATATGATGAATACTGATGCTCATACCTTCCAAAATAGTTAACTTACAAAATAGTATTTGCATTATCAGTGCTGTGACTTATGGCACTTTACAAGCCAGCTGACAGTTAACCGCCAACGATTTTAACCGAGTGAGCGTCTCTTGTTTATTCAGTAGCACCAACTAGGACCAAGAATACGACTAAGCTTTTTCATGCGCCACATTCGCTTGCACAACCCTTTTTAGAGGACGGCACATTCACACACCTCACAAATAGAGCACAGAAGAACAACCATGCTCCAACTGGGACTTGAACCCAGGAGCCTAGATCACTGGGAAGACGCGCTACCCCTATGCCAGAACGTCGGCTTGCATCACCTTAAGACTCAAAAATTATCTCTATAATGAAGTCATTTCGATTTCTGTACAGTTTATATCTTAATTTTAATAATACATTTTAATTCAATTTGATATGTAATTGATTGATACATACAATAATTTTAAATTCTAGTGTGGAATTAAAACTCATCCATCAATACATTCAATTGCGTGCTTTTACCAATTATTAACTCCACTACAGGATTTTCACTTTCTCTTTTATTTTGTAATATAAACGTTTTTAATTTGCAGTAACCTGACTCAATTGAATACAAGTTAGTTTTTCAGTTATATTATTAACAAGGTGAATTTAAAAAAAATATTATGTATTCCAGATGAATTATTCAACAGTCTAGGTCACCAAAGGCAGCTTGCTTAAAATATCATTAAAATGTACAATTATGCAAATATAAAAATGGATGTAACTTTCCAAAGAATAAATGTGGAAACAATATACAAACGATTATATGAAAGACACTGTTCAAAAATAAAGAATATTGAATAAAAAATCGATATTGACGTCAAAATTCGATTTTTTTAAAGTAATCAGCTACACTAAAGAAAGATATACTCAATTTCCTTCGCCTTGCTTTTGTCATTTTTAATTATGATACCCATATACACATAGATGAATTTCTAAACTTTCCATTGACCAATTTCGCGCGCAATTTTATACATATTCACAATTTTAGTTTTACTTGCATACAGGAATTTTTGACTATTATCTGATTCATTCAGCATATTATTGGTTTTAATTTCGATTAAATCTCCTGTTTATAATTTAATAGTTATGATTTCTCAACAAAATACTTTTAAGCATTAAATTATAAAAGAAATTAAAGACGAATTCTGTGTAACCAGACTTGCGGTGAATTATTTGAAAACGTTCGAAACAAGTTATATTTTTGAATATTTGCATATAAAAGATAGAAAAAACAGTACAAAATCAAAATATAACAGTAAAGTGGCAAATGTTTTTCAAAAATTAGAAAAAAAGAGCTGTTCTTTTCTCAAAAGCGGTATAAAGCAAAAATCTTCTAATTTAGAGATTTATGAAATGATTTACTTAAAATGTTGCAGATAACTGCTTCCTCTTGTTTCATATTTGAATTAATGAAATGTTATTTGAAATAATTTCTTTCTGGTTTATAAATTGCCACCAACAGATATTCAGATATTTTAATGCATCACCAAGTCATAAACCTCTTTGACTCAAGAAAAAAATTCTTATATCCCAAATTATGTCAGTAACTATAATATTCATCTCACGTGAATATAAAAAGCCAAAAAACACAACGACCTAAGTGGGTGAAATATATTATATATTTTTAACATCTAAACTGCAAACTTGTATCAAATTTTTGACCAAACCTGCAAACTGTTACTACAGAAATTAAATATATTATTTTTTTAAATCCTTATTCTTTACTATTTGTGATTGTTCTTTCTCCAACTGTTTGCTTGAAAAGCACTGATCTCTTTCTCATACTATTTTGAATTTTAAAAGTAAGAACACCTTCAATCCGACTGCATCGCACTTTGTAATGGTGAATTTTATAAAACCTCATGATGTCTTCAACATCTCAAATTTGCACTGGAAAAAAAATTATTAAACCAACGGAAGTGGTCTCCCTAAAACATTCTCGCATACTCTATAATAAGCAGAGAATATCTTGCATGGCATTAGTGCACAATACTTGCGAAGTATTAGTTTTTAACCAGAATTTAGCATTTATACTGAATATTTCATGTCATCCTTGGCAATTTATTTGGCGTTAATCCCTAGCATGCATTAAGAGTGTCCTAAAATCAAATTTTGGTTTTAGACACTTTTTTCTCAACCAATTGAAATAAAAATTTGGCACAAATCTACATTTTTATTAAATTATTCTATATTTCCATTCCATTCCATATTTCATATATTTAAGTTTCTGCGTTTTTAACATTTGAGTTATATATTTCTGAAAACAGATCGACAGATAGTCAATCCATCGTTGGATTTGACACAAAATTTGATAAGTGTTTATCCTAAAGATGTTAAATCTATGTACCGAATTTCATTTATCTAGCTGTCTTCGCTTTGTAATTATCGTGTTAATTTATATTCAAACACCCGGACAAATGGACTTCCTCACTGCAGATTTTACTCAAACATTTATATAAATCTGCAAATTTGATATAAAAACCATGTACCAAATTTCAACCTTCTAGCCCAAATCCTGTTTGAGTTATTTTTTGTCACAGACAGACTGACGAACGTTTTCCAAAAATTAATTGTTCGAATCAGTGGGGTCTAAAATGTAGAGATTCATCAAAATTTCGAGTTCGAATTGTTTGAAGATTTTTATACTTTCTCCGTACTACTTATATATGAAAGTATAAAAGATTCATCAGCTTTACTAACATCGATCATGGGAAACTAACAGTTTTTTCTAGACTACTGAAAGTACACACCCACAACAAATTAATGAAAGCAAGTGCGAAAATAAAAACTCTAAACTAATATCAAATATCAGTAGTTTCGCTACTAATGGCCTTATGCCTGAATTCAACCATTCGTTAAAAAATATTCACTCACCTTTTTCACAATTTGCTCAGTAATCAATAACATAGCGAAATGTTATTAAAAACCAAAGAAATGCGAAAAATTCCTGGAAATTAATATTTTACATTAAAACAAAAAATAGTTAAAGACAAATAATTTCCAAAAGTTTGAAAGCAGACGACTTTTATAAAAATATTTTTTTAGATTCTTTTATAAACAAACGGAAAGAAAAATATTTTCGAAATGCGTTTTAAAAATAACTGCAACATGTTTTTATTGTTATTCTAAATAATCTTATTCAAAAGAAATTAATTTTATATTTTTGTTTAATTTTTAAATCTGTTATCTTGGATTCATTGTTTTTAATTTTTAATTCTCTGAAACTCGTGTAGGAGGTGAACAACTGAACAACAAGAAAAGGTTTAGTCAAGAGGTTACTAGGGGGTATTACTCTTTGATTGCTTGGGTACCATATTGGCGATAAATCCTAAGAATACATTAAAATAGAAGGCAATCCATACAAATATCAAATTCGCAACTACAGTGACTGAAAATAGTGTCTGAATGAAAATTATGACACTTCACAAGCCCGCTGACAGTTATCTGTCAGCGATTTAAGCCGAGTGGGGGCCTCTTGTTTTCTCAGTAGCGCCAATTAGGGCCAAGAGTGCGACTTAGCTACTTCATGCGTCACATTCACTTGCACAAAACCTTTTTACATGGGGACCCATTCACACACCTCACAGATACAGCACAGTAGAAGAACAACCATGCCCGGATCCGGGACTTGAGTGCGTCTTTCTTTATGCCAGGACGCTGGCTATATATATATAATCATTTAAAAAATAATTCTCTATTTTAGTTCTTTGACAATTAGGAATCTTCCTATTCCTTTTTAATATTGTTATTCAAAATCTTTTTAATGTTTTAAATGACTTTATAGGGTTTTTAAACTATTTTATACGGGGACTTTGGATTATTTTATATACTGATTTTTCTTATATGTTGGACTTTTTATTGACTTAATATATTTAATGCTTTTACTGGGTTTTTACTCTTTACACGCCGCTCTCCGATGCCGTATTTTAATATATGAGGTTATCCATAATCCATAACCTATAAACAAATAACATATCAGCTGCTCGAATTGGCTCCCTCCCCTCTCTCCTCTCTCCACTCCCCCCTAAGACATCTTCATACATCTTTTATTTAAATCTCTTTTACCGAAAACATATTAGTGTATTTAAGATTTTAAAATTTTATAAATATTTTATCAACCAAAAATTTTTTTTTTTTATCCTTTGATGCCAACTAGGTCCTCATACTTTTATTTAACTCATTTAAAATTTTATATAGTCTGTATATATTTATATGTTTTTAATCTCGCATCTTTTACCCGATCGTGACCTGTTATCAAAAATTTTAGAATATATATATTGTCATCAAATTTTTCAAACATTGATTTTATCTGATTGTGACCTATATTGGAATTTTACCGATTGTGACTTTTTACCAGGATTTTACATTTTACCGATTGTGACTTCTTAACAGGATTTAACTTTTTACCAACTTTGACTTATACCCAAATTTGTCCTTTTACCCTATTTTGACATTGTTTCATTTTTTTAATGCGTGTTTTGTGTGTTTTGTTGATGTGTTGTTGTGTGTGCGTGTTTTAATATTGTATTACTCCTAATTTTAATGTATTTAACTTTTTAAGTGCTGGTCTTGGGTGGTGTGATGGGGTGCTCAAACTCTCTTTATCATCATTTTAGACTTAAACTCCACCAAAAAGGAACACGGGATAACAAATTTCTTTAAAAAAAAAAAAATTTTTCCCGGTCGGCCCCAACTGGCCGACCGGGGGTTGGATTAATTGATAAACCGCTTTTTAGTTTATTAGATGATAGAAAAACCCTCCTTACCATTCTTGATTTTCTCCGGGGGCCCCCAACGCCTCTCGCCTTGCCCGTCCTGTAATAAAAACAAAAATTATAAAACAGTAAATCGATACTATATATGAAAACTAAAATTGGGGACTATGATGATGGGTGAGGTGAACGATGAAATGAAGTTGGGGGAATAAACATCATATCTTACCATTATACTATAATTAATAATTATAAAGTACAACCTGTGTTCCGAAGTCTTCTGATTCCATCTTGTCTGCAACTGTAACTTGCTGTAAAACACTCTAACCTGCTGTAAAACAAAGTTAGCAACAAACATATAAATATAAAAATTTTATATATGTTACGCAGTTAGTCGCGTGTTGCGCGGCGAGCACTCCTCCTCCATCCTGGCCCGCATGATGTATAGCGCCTGGCGGCATTCTTTTACATTGTACTTGTGTTTTATTTTAAAATTGATTGTTTAATTGATGATTTTATACCTTTTTTTTTTTTTTTTTAATGTCGCTTTCCCACTCCCCCTTCGGGGGTTGAGCCATGTTAACACGCAATTATGTTCCACCCACTTTATTTTATGTAATTACTGCCCCTGTTTTGGGCAATGCCTGTATATATGTTATTGTTCTCAATAAATCTGTCCGGATGCTGGACTGATCCGGCGGGCCTCTGGGCTGCTGGGGTCGATTCTCACCCCGGGACGTCTTTCCTTGCCTTAAACCCAACCCGGGTAGGCTGACGTCTCGTGGGATGGCAGTTATCTGTCAGCGATTTAAGCCGAGTGGGGGCCTCTTGTTTTCTCAGTAGCGCCAATTAGGGCCAAGAGTGCGACTTAGCTACTTCATGCGTCACATTCACTTGCACAAAACCTTTTTACATGGGGACCCATTCACACACCTCACAGATACAGCACAGTAGAAGAACAACCATGCCCGGATCCGGGACTTGAGTGCGTCTTTCTTTATGCCAGGACGCTGGCTATATATATATAATCATTTAAAAAATAATTAAGCTGGTAAATTTTAACCTCTTAATAAGCCAGGGTGAATCTTGAAAGTCAGTGCTTCCCGAACGACCAATTAATTACATTGCCGCATTGAAAAGATCTGGTCGACTCTCTATGGCCGAATGGTCATAGTACTAGTCTCTTAATCAGGAGATCGTAATTTCGAATCCCGCTAGAGACAATGCGATTCACAGTCTGTGTAAATATTTAATTCCTTGATTTTATGTTTTCCTTTATTTCATGTTCCAGAGGATTCTGGACATTTTTTTAGTTTACCAAATAAGTGTTCTGGACTTTTCTTACTGTCTCCAGAAGAGTATTCCGGAAATTTCCCTGTTAGTATAAAAGCAGAAGATCTGTCATTCAATGTGTTCTCAGCTCAGAGTTGAGTTAATAAATTGGTTTAGCTCTACTTCTTGTGTGTGTCATTGAGTTCCACACTAAAGAACCTACGTGACAATATATAGTCATATTCTAGAATAGGAAAATCCTTAACTACTGATATTTGAGCATCTCAAAGCTTCTTAAGCGATTGAATATGAAAAAAAATTTAAGATTTAAAGGTTAATGTGCTTTGCTTTTTCTTACTCACATATAGAACAAATAAACGCTGGTGAAAGTGCAGGTATAATGGCGCTTCTAGTTTTCCATAAGTGGTTTTAAATCATCCGTTCCAATTCTTTTATGAATGCAAGTTTACAAAAAAGCAATGATTTAATCTTGTGTAGAAACATTTCAATGTTTTGTCGGAAGAGTACCAATTACAGAGACATAAATTTAAGTGCTTTAAATGACGTTTGAATTACATAAAATTACGCAAAATTCAGTTATCATACTTTTTAAAAGGCTGATGCTCGATTTTCATATTTTCTTTAAAGCTATTTTTATCAAACTGTTCTGTTAAGTTTCTTGAAGTAAATTTGGCTCTGTGGCGTACTTTTAGTAAAATGGCAAATGGTTGTGATTAAATGAAAACAATGAAATGACCATTTTTATTTCAGATGATATTGTTCTATTCTTTTTTTTTTCTTTTAAACACTGATGAAATGCTGCAATTTTTAAGGATAGTCGGTATTTTGCTTTTATCGTCTCGTATTCAAAACATGCGTAAAACTTTAATCGTTATTTTAATGGATTTCCAATTTCAGAGTTCCCGAGGTCAAAAAACACATTTGCCTATCTGTCTATTTTTGAATCAGATAACTCAAATATGAATGAGTCATAGGCATTTAATTCGGCACGTGGGTTGCTGTTGTTGTTTTCAGAAAGCGTATATATTTTTAACAACTTTTTTAATTCTTTAATTTTTAATTCTGTCTGTTCACTTGCCCATGTCGTTTTGAACAGAAAAATTCAAAAATATAAATTGCTAGATCAATAAAATTTACCATGCAGATTTCTAATAAAAATGGTAAATCTTTAATAAATTTTTAATTAAATCAATCAATCATCGAGTGATTAATCGTCTGTCGGTCTACATTTTTATAAATAGGTGAATACAATAACTTAAAAAAATAGAAAAATGATGTAGAGAAAAGATATTTCATATGTGGATGTGTCATCAACATTTAAGTTCTAAGTCAAATTTTAAACCAAATTAAAGAAAAAAAAATACCCAAATGCCTTTTTCGATTTTCTTTACAACTAAACGCCTTTGGTGACCAGCTTGTTTGCCCAGATTATTGACTTTTTAGGCTATTAAATTATTATATATAACTAATATCTGTACATAGTATAAAATGAAGTCTCCTGAAAGCGTCTGTGTATTTGAAAGAGAAAAACTCGAGAAATACTTAACTGATATTGGAGATATTTGTGCCATTTTGTTGGACATTTGTTGGGGAAGTTTTTAATACATTGAAGTTCCATTAAAATAAAAAGGAAGTTTTATAATTGAGATTTTAGTTTTTTTTTCTAGCTACGATTCGCACATGTTTAAAACATCAGTTCTGTGCTTTGCACTTATCCATGCATATGCGAAAACCTCAAACTCGCGCATGCGCAAATAGCAAGAGCTGTGGTATGCATATGCGATATATTTTTTTATTCAGATCTGATTTTAAACAGCGATTCAAAACTCATTATGCCCAAAAATAGGAAATCCAACCCTGGCCGGAGCACATTAAATGCAAAATGCTTCGTTTGTTGCGCGATAATGAAAATGTAGAGGAAAGAAACGTTAGATTAGCGAATATCAGAGAAAGGATGTCTACTTAGGGAAAAAAAGTCTCCTGTTGATCTAAGTAACCGTTTTTTTTTAATCGCACTGCAATTCATATCGAGTGGAGGTTAGATTTAATTTCGAATTTTTAATCTTTGGAGACAAAAACGAAATTCCGAAAACTGCTCTAATTTTGGAGATTTATCAGTTAGAAGACAAGATATGATATTATACTAGAAGTTTCTTTACCTTGCTACGGAGACTATAAAAGTCAATCAACCCAGTGAAAAGAAGGTTTATTAAAAGAAGGTTATATTGTTACAAACCTGTAATGTTTCTTGCCATCACGGTTAGTTCAATCAGAAGAAAGACCGTTTTACGATCAGCTCTGTTGGGTTCTGATGAGGTGCCACGTCAGTTATCTCAGAGCTTGGCGACAAACTTTGCAACCATTTGGCGACTTAGCGACAAATTGATGACTTTGGCGACAAAACAGATATTACTGTAAACTTCCAGAATTTTAGCGATTCAGCCAATAGGAACCGAGATACGACTGAGCTAAGTGACCGGTTTTTTTTTGTTGTTTTTTTTTCCCTTTGCACTGCAATTCATATCGGGTGGAGGTTAGATTTAAGTTCAAAGCTAATTTTTCCTCTTCGGTGTTATGCCACGGGCAACGCTGCGCGGGCACTGCTAGTATAATCAAATATTGTTAAAAAAACATATACTGTTTAAGAAATTCCCCTTATTATTTGATACCAATAAAAAAACATTAATTTAAAAAAATCATTTTATTGCAAATTAAAAAGTATATATATTGCAAAATAAAGGCGGAAATGAAACTCCTACTGCTGTGTTAATAATTAGCAAAAATATGTAAATGAATGTTTTGATGAATTATAATTCCACCACAACATTTAAAAAATCTTATATTAAATCAATTGTGTATTAAAAATACTATTAAATTTAAAGGGATAAACTGTATGAAATGAAATTTATATCGTTAAAATTTTTGAAGATCGTAAGATACGACCATTTTTGAAGATAATTGTTTTGGGAAGTATGAATATCGATTTTTATATTTATGTCATAACAATTACAAATCTGGCAACGGAAGCATATTTATGGGCGCGATTAAGTTTTCTGCATAAACCTTATTTCTTGATTTCTTTTATATATTCTTTTTGGCGTTTATTAAACGATATTTGTATAATCAGAAAGCTTTTCTAATTCCGTTAAATAATCATAATAATTTCTCCTTGCATACTTCATACAGAAGAAAATAAAAACTAATTAACCTAAACCTTATTAAACTGAACTAACCAAAATTTTATAAGTGGTTAGTAATATTTTTTTGTAATATTTTATGAATAATCTTAAAAAATAGAATTTCTAAAGGGAAATACATATATTTTATTTTTATACAGTTTTTTTTCTATATCATATTCCTTATAAATAAAAATTATGTTGAACTGATCATAGATACTATATATTTCTTCAATTATTCACAATTCAAAAGAGACAATTCAATTCATTGGTCTTAGAGCACATATCACCGCTCTGGAAGAGAAACGTTCCAACTTGAATGAAGCTACTAACCATATCAAAATGTCAAAAATATAGAAAAAATAAACAAAACTGGAATCAAGCATTCTAAGAATTACAACACATTTGTACGATTAGGATAATGAGAATAATTTTCAATGCTTAAATTATTCATGTTTTCCTGGTGTATCAAAAATGACTGATGGATTTTGAAATTCAATAAAAAAAGACGGAGTACGATTAGAAATTATCGTTTGCGGCTTTGCACTTAGGAAATACAGCATTATTTTCCGTCAAATTGTAAATTCAGTTAACATTGCTACTAACAGATGGCGCTGCAAAATATGAAAAATAAAAACCCATTTACAGCAACAACGTGACGCAATCTGGGGCAAACATTTCAGATCTCAAGTACTTCGTTTTAATTACACGTTCAAGATCGTCTGCAGTGCTACCTGTCGGTGGTAATGTGAACTAAATTTACAATTTGATGGGATAAAATTCACTGATTTTTTTTTTGAAGCGTCAAGCCGCCAACGATGTATTTGCATCGCAATCCATCTCTTTTAAATTAATTTTCAAAATCCATCAGTCATTTTTGGGGCACCCGGTAAATACGCAGGGCAGCATTCATTGTAAAGATATTATTGAATTAAAAAAAATACAGTCGCTTGAGGAAATTTAAAAAATAATAAAAGGCAACAAGAACAAAAAAAGAATTCACATTAACATTCAATAAGAGGCTCAAAGCAAATGAAACAATGAGTCGTCGACTATTCAGGTGTTTTGTCTTGTTTTTTAATGGGTTTCTTCTTTGCCGCAAAATGTGCAAAAGTTTTTTTTTAATAAACTTACTTGTGACACCAAGTTTAGAGGAAAAAAATCAAGTTCAAAATATAAAACTAGAATTCACTATCAGATTACAAAAATACAAAAGGCAACGATCAAAATACAAAGTTTGAAGTAAAAATAGTATACAAAACAAATATCGGGTGATTATTGAAAAAGAAACTGTACCGATATATTTAACCGTAATTATCATATCATTCCCAGGAACGGAATAAAATTGTGATTCAAGGCGCTCAAGAATCATATGAAAAACAACAGTTAAATTCTAAGAGTTACATTACAGGGACAAAATTTCAAAATTTTCAAATGGCAACACCAATTTTTTTTATTAGAGTGCCTTCTCCATAGCAAAAAAAAAAAAGCTTTGGAAAGGTATCTGTAGCATGAAAGTTCCCAGCGCTAGACAGACTAAAAAGGAAAAGGAAAACAATTGTAGTGACATGAATTTCAACATATTCTTCCTGACAGGGTACATGCTTCGGTGGCAGGCACCATCTGACGCATGCAAAGTATCATCATGATTGAAGGAAATCAAATGGAAAATTTGTAAAATACAATAGAATGTTTTATTTTCTACTGCTTCTCTGCCCTTATTGGTTGCTTATTCTTTTCTTCTTAGTCTATCTAGTGCTTGTGATTTTCATGATACCAGTACCGTTCTAACGCTACATACTGTTTTTGCTATAGAGAACACATTCTAATAAAAAAAGTTGGTGTTTCCATTAGAAAATTTCGAAATTTTGTCATTATAACGGTAAGTGTTGAGTTTCATCTGATTCTTGAACGCATACTTCAAAATACCTTGAATTCCGTTCCTGTGAGTGGTATGGTAGTTACGATCTCATATAAAGGAAAACTTTTTTTTTTTGCAATCAGCCGATATATAAAATTAGAACATGATGAATGATCGAAGCATCATAAGTAACCAAATGAAGTAAAAAGAAAGAAGTCATTACAATTGAATTCTTTAAAAAATGAAAACATAAAGAGCATTATGTAACAAAACAAAATATTCTCAAAGCCCCTCCAAAAAAAAGGATTATTAGCAAATGAAAGCAAACTAAACAGCCACGGCATCTCCGAAAATTAAGATTCAAAGTCATTTGATTGCAAATTCCTCTCAAAATTTTACATTATGACCTTCAGTAAGTCTTTTTCCGTTATGGTTCTGAGATGTAACATAAGAATTGCATACTTACCAAAAACAAAATCCTTGTTTCGCCCATCTTGGACTTCTGCATTAATGGCTTGGTAACCCTCCTTCTTTCCGTTTCTCTTTGAGTCCCATCCTGGTAAGTAAGAAATGAAGAGGGTCTTCCTGCAACGATCACAATCGAAACCACTCAGAGTCCTTGAGTTCTGATGCAAGTGCATATTTCAAGAAGACGTATTAGATGACCAGATCATTCTGAGGAGAGTAAACAACTCAAGAGGAACTAGAGTTTGACATTTCATTTTGAGCATTGGGTATTTATCAAGGAGGACTCGACATACGAAATATATTACGGAAAACGATATTAGTGGCATCATCATCAATTAGATCATCTGATATTACTGAAGTAATAGAATAGTAAAAGGGGAGGGGGGGAAAACCACTCAAAGCCGAAAATAGTCGAATCCTCTTCCATATTTTATATATAATATTACTAGCGGCCTTCGACGATGAGCTGATTTACCGGGAATGTTGACTATGTTTATTTCAATTAAATGCCTCTTACATAACTATGTTCATGGTTTTGTTCTAAAAGTATTTACTAAGCTTTCAGATTGTTTTTTGCAATACAGTGCCTCAAATAATCTGCAATGATAGTAAGCAGAATCCTATTTCCTTAGCTTTCGTTATTAGAAAACTAAAGTAGTTTGTTTACCTCAAAACTTTTTCGCTCTCTAATAAAGATGTTATCCTGGAGAAGTCCTACATAGCATTGACTTATAATATTGTGAAATACGAATCTTTGACATGAATTTAGCCTTTTTACCGAATCTATCGTGTCATCCTTGGTGATTAATCCCCTGCATGTGGTTAATAGTATCCAAAATCGATTTTGTGTTTTAGATGCGTTTTTTTTTCAGCAATTTATTTAATCAGCACTTTGATATCCGCCAGTGTATTGTTGGTTTCTAAAAGTATTTTCTTTGTGAATACTTCGACTGCGTTTTGCTACCTAGATTTCGTAGCGTCTAGTGAAATAAAGCAAAATTATCAGTTATTGAGTTTATTAATTTATCTTACCCACACCTAAAGGATGATTTTTATAACAGTATGAAGGCTCATAACATAAAAATATAACACATATGAATAATAAATACGCATGTCCCTGTTATTTAAGAACTAGTAACAGATTTCTTAAAATTCTGACAATTGTCAGGAATCTTTAAGCTGAAGACAATCTCAAGCAGTTCGATTAAATATGTTAAAAATCCTATTACGAAATAAATTTTATGATAAACAAAATGTCTATAAATTATAAAATATTTGGATTCAGTTGCGTAACCAATTCTTAACCGCTAAAAACATTACTCTTAAAAAATGTAATACTCATTTATAATATGTTGAGATATTTCTTAATAATTAACTGGTTGTACTAGACAGATAGATATAGATATATTATAAAATGAAACTTCATATAAAATAATAATTTTTAATGTTGTATTACATTTTTAGTTTTATTATTTTATTTTTTGTTTGTTTGTTTCCTTAAAATAAAATATTTTTATTTTTGAGTAAGGAAATTGTTAATAATTATTTATGGTTAATCTTTCAAGCAATTTATTATTTAAATTAGTTTTTTTTCTCTTTGATGTGCAGATTAAAAAAATAAGTAAAAGCGCATAAATATAATGTAATAAAGCTGCTAAAATAAAAATTTATACTAAATTGAATCATTAGCATGCTGATTAAATCTAAAACTTGCTGAAATGTGAAAATAAACTGATCAGCTTAGAAGGCTAAAAGATCAGAAGATCGTAAAATATCTAAATGCGTCTTTGTTAATGTTTACAACCTCTTTTGATTGGAAATGGATGAGATGAGGTTACTGACCCCATTCCCCATTATTATTTTCTCGGATTTTGTTCAATTTTCTTTTGTTTCCCTAAAATAGGCTTGAATAATTGGAATTTAGTACTTTCAGAATCAAGATAATTGATTAACTTTTCATAATAATTTTAAAAACATATCTTTCTAGAGAGATTTTGAAGACATTGAGGCGGTAAGCGATACGCGAAGGATAGAACCTGGGACCTTTTGGTTAGCAGTTCAGTAACTTAACAATTTTACCAAAACGATCGTCCGGGTAGAAGAGTTGTTAACTGGCTTATATGCTATTCACCACATTGCGTGTTCAAATCACGTCCGGGTCACCAATG
>JAPMOR010076225.1:128943-145873 GCA_026543865.1 Argiope aurantia | reverse complement strand
TGCTATTCACCACATTGCGTGTTCAAATCACGTCCGGGTCACCAATGAGGCGGTAAGCGATGCACGAAGGATAGAACCTGGGACCTTTTGGTTAGCAGTCCAGTAACTTAACAATTTTACCAAAACGATCGTCCGGGTAGAAGAGTTGTTAACTGGCTTATATGCTATTCACCACAACATCTTTATAAGAAATAATAAAAGTCAAAAAGATGCTTAAAAACTGAATTGCTTTTTTTTATTATTAAACTACAAAGATAAAAAATATTTTTTATTAAAAAACTGAGAATAAAAGCAAGGCAAAAAAGAAAACATGGCGTAGATGCAAATAATTTAAACTAAAATGGAATTTTAATCCCATTTTTATTTCATTTTTAATTCATGTTTAGAAATTTTCTTTATTTACAGGTTCTTTTTTTTTGGGTTTTTTTTTTGCCATAGTTTACCTTATCATATTCTTTCAGAGTATCACGTATTTTTCAGTTTCGTTTAAATTTTATGTTTTTCATTTCAATAATTATTTTCTCATTTTTAATGCATTAATAAAAAAAAACTTTAAAAACTATTTTCCTATTTACTTTCTAGTACACGTTGTACAGAGAAAATATAGTCATCGTCAAAAAATTCGAACTCGAGATTTTGACGAATCTCCGCGGTTAAGAACTCCTTAAATTCGAAAAAAAAAATTTTTTTTAAATGTCCATCTGTCTGTCTGTGACAAAGATTACTCAAAAACTCTTTGAGCTAAGCAGTTAAAATTTGGTATGCGGCTTTTACACAAATTTGCAGATTTCTCTCAAATTCTGAATAAAATCTGTCTGGAGTAAATCTGTATGTCCACCTGTTCGAATAGAGGTTAACACGATAATTATATAAACAAAAAGAACTAGATAAATAAAATTCGGTTCATAAATTTAACATCGATAGTGTAACAATTCACATATTTTGAGCCTAATCCAGCTACAAGTTCACTGTCTTTCGGTCTGTGCTTTCAGAAACGTATAAAGCCGATAATGCAAAAAAGCACCCGATAATGCAAATATTATAATTTAATATGGGATTTTGTGGCTACAAAAGCGGTTTTGTGTCAATTTTTTTTCTCGATTGGGTGAAAAAAGCATGTATCAAATATAAATTCAGTTTTCGAATTCTATTAACCGCATACCAGGAATTAATCGCCAAAATACTCGCCAAAGATGACACGATCGAGTCAATAAAAATTCTAAATTTGTGCCAAAAGTTAATATTGTGCCATGTAAGGCATTTTCTGGCATGACACGTTTGTTAGACAGTATGCATGAAAGCTCGGGAAAAAGCACCCCAGATGTTTTGTTTTTTTTTAGTTTTTAATAAATTTATGCATCATTATTATGAACATAAGTGAATTAGCTTTTGGTTAAAAGCTAGTTCGTAGCGGGGGATATTGGCTATAATTAATTTTTGATAATATCAATCAATTCCATCAAATTGTTAGACATTAAAGCTGTGTTATTTTGATAATCATACGTGTGTTCTATTCGTTGTGTACATTAGCAATGCAAATAGAGTCCATCTCATATCACGAAATGCAATTGTCTGGTTCATCTACCTTAAAAATTTTAAGGTATTGTAATTTCCTTTTTTTTATTCGTCTTGTAAACTGTGAAGACGTGAAACATAATGCTTCTTCTTTAGCTTTTCACAATGGGAGGAAATCATTGGATTAAGTATTTGATGAAGCAAAGAAAATGTATTAAATTTATGGGCCATAATGAAATTTATTAAAGAAAATTATATAAAAATCATTTTTTTTAATTGTCAGCGTTTAGGAGAAAAATTGCCAAGAAACTAAATTGGTATCATTAAAACATTTTTTTAAAATATTTTAGCGATATATATATCAATTTTGTGCTATAAAGAAATTATTTAAAACTATAAAGCGCAAAATCTCCCTAAATTTCTCATTACTTAACATTTTAAAAAGATGTTGCATAGATCACAATTCTACCTCCAGAATATATATAAAATAATGCCATATTTGGTAGTTCTAAGTGAAACAGCCTATCCTGCAGAAAAATATGAACAGTTTTAACAATAAAATCAGAGCAGAAGCAGAGCTATGCTTCTTAGATAATGCCGAGATTAGGACTTTGCTCTTAAGTATTCACTAGACACGGGCATTTAAATTCAAGAATACATATCATAACAGTTATCAAAATATATTAAGAAAAAGCCCTTATAGTATAAAATATATAACTTTGATGTAACAGCTTGGCAACATCAAACAATTTGGACGATTACAACATTCACATATCATATTTTTATGAATTAGGTAATATTACTTTCCTGTAATGCTGATATCTTCATAAAAAAATGAGAAATTTACTAATATCCTTAATGGATGTTGAATGAATGCCAAGTTAATGACCTCCCGACTTTGGCAGCCATTTCTCTACTTGTTGAGGAATCTGGCATTTTGGCGACAAAACTGTTCTGGAGAATGCAGGAATTATGGCATTGGAAAGTGTATGGAAAAGTACGGCAATAAAACATATCAAAAATGAAAGAATTTTTTGGAAAGGTATCTATCTTGATTCTTCATAGAGATACCACTTCCCATTGACAATTTTAGACAAAAATTTGGGCTAAAGACAAATCGGCTCTCTCTTTGAGGAACCAAAATATATAAATCTTTCTAGAAAATTTTATACTCTTTGTCAGTACATAAAAGATGAAAACCAAACATGAGGAAACCGAGGAATCTCGTTTCACAAATGATTCTTCGATCGCTGAAAGGATCATTAGTTCTCTACGTGTAATCGCTGTTTCCGAATTAATGATCTTTTATTCTGATTGTATTCTGAATTTCTACTAATGTTGCGCTTTGAATACAGCCCGTCTGTATTTTTATTGCTGCTTAAAGGTTTTCATGGAGTTTGCCATTATTTAAATGGCCGAATTTCTTTCACCTTACACCCATATGACTATATCCATTGCCATAACCAACTGGACAGAAAATATAAGCTGACCTATATATCGTGATAAATCTGGGATGTTGCTTCCCAGCACGGTTAATTCAATCACTGGAAAGACCGTTTTACGATCAGCTCTGTTGGATGATGAACGGATGCCGAATCAGTAATCTCAGGTCTTGGCGACAAGCTTGGCTACTTTGGCGACAAAGTAGATATACTGGAAACTTCCAAAATTTTATCGATTCATACAATAGGAACCGAGATACGTCTGATTGGTCCAGAACCTTCTCTGTCCGCCTCCCGGAAACTATAAAAGGCCGACAGTCTCAACTGCAGTGAGTAGTAGACGTGAAACGAGTCGTGTATCGAGTCATCGAGAGGATAGCGAAGCAACGGCTGAATAGTCCGCCGAAGAACAAGTTTTATATGGAGCTCAAGCGATTGCTAAACTGAGCTGTGTGTACCGAGTCCTGGTGTTTATTATGGAAGCAGCATCGAGTCGTGTGTGGAGTAGCCAGTCTTGAAGTAGTGATTCGGCAGTTGGATACACCTGAAATGATTAGGCATTGGAGAATTGCAGGACAAATGGAGAAACCGTAGAGTGAAGCTACGAAGATTCTCTCCTTCCGCTGAATTCTGTCTGGCTGCTTTGTGTGCTGTGGTTGTTTTTACTACCGATTACTACTTGTGGACTACCATTTGTTGTAGTGTGCTGCTATGTGTTTCCTGTGTCCGTCTCTGCTGTATATTTGTCGTCTCTGTGCATTCGTTTCTTCGTGTGTAATAAACGTCGTTGTTTCCTACTGAGGCCTGCTAATTCATCGACAGAATGAATCGACTTCTCCCCTGAATGAATCAGATATTCATCGAGAAACTAACAGAAAAAAAAACCGGAAGAAGTATCGGTAACAATATTGTTACAATCTAGTTTTCAAATAAATTCGCTTTCTTTGATGCTTATGTGTTACCAATTGACTAACAATTCGTTGCTTATGTGTTGTTGATATCTGCTAGTACTGTTTTGTTACTTATGTTTCGTATTTTTCTCTTAGAATATAGGCGCTGTTATTCATTCTTGAGCCTTTTGTGCTTTTTACCTTAAGCACTGGACTTAATTTCCAGTAAAAATATGTTTTGTAACTCACAGTTCTTTTTATCTCGCTTTATACGCAATTTTGACAACTAGCTAGATAACTAGGAATATTGATGGCTTTCAATTTCCGTAATGCATACCTTTCCTGATGTTCTCAACAAAGAATTGTCTCAACAAAGAATTTTTAAGTATCAGATCGTGGTATACATTAAAGCCGTGATATTTTACTTTCTATTCATTATATAAATGAACCTTCCTAATTTAGTCAACTTGTATGACGTCACAGTGCATTCAATATTGTTGCGAAATTTTCTTTACCGGGGTTCGTTTGGATAGTGGGAGTGATATGGTGTGTAGGACGCTCAATTAGCAGGCAGAAGTAGAATAAAAACAACGACGTTTATTTACACGAAGACACACAGGACAGCACAAAGCGACAACTATGTACAGCACAGAAGACGATTATCTTCACCCGAGACGTGTAGCATACAACAGCACACACAGCAGCATACAACCAGAACCTACTGCAGACAGTAGCGCACAGCTCAATTCAGCACGAGCTTGACTCCGTCGCTGCTCACCTCCGCTCAGTCTTCGGACTTCTCCGACTCTCGCTCGGAATACTGACTTCGTCGTCACCCAACGCGGACTTCCTCCTTTCTGGCAGCCGCAGCCCCTTTTATAGGTCTCAGGAGGCGGGGATAGAAGCCTCTCAACCAATCAGGAACGTTCGAGGCGTATCTCGGTTCCTACTGGACGGATCGGGAAAATTCTCGAAGTTTCGGGTATTATCTATTTTGGCGCCAAAGTCGCCAAATTCGTCGCCAAGTCGCCAAATGGTCGCCAAGTTTGTCGCCAAGCTCCGGGACCTTTGACGCGCCAGTCCCATTCAGATTACTGTAAAACTTTCTTTCTATTGATGGAATAAACCATGCTGGGAAGCCGAATTGCAGGTTTGTAACAATATATAACTTTTAGAGCAATCCATCTTCCGATTGCACGCTGTCTAACGTGGCATTATTCTCACTTTCTAGTTTCACCTCATATGAACTATAGATATAATAAAAATAGACATTTTCTTCCTTAGCTTTCATTTACGAAAGAAAATCACGCAATTAAATATTTAATGAAATCAAAAAAAGGTTTAAATTCCATTGCAACAATAAAATGTATTGTTAAAAATTATGCTTTTTTTTTTTTTTTTTTGAATTTCCAAAATTTCGAAAAAGTATTCCACGATAGCTAAAATGGTGTTCTTTACTTTTTTTTTTTTTTGATCTTAAAAAATGTCTTTAAAAAAACTTTTGGAACAATAAAATTTTGGAAGATTTCCTGTAAAAAAAATTTCTAACTTTTCCCTTAATTTTATTTAATTAAAATTCCAAAGAAATATCACTTTATTTCCACCTTTAAAGGTACATATATCATATTTGGTAACTCTATATCAAATATTAAGCCCTTTTAAACACCAATATAGGAAAGCACATTCATTCTCCTTTATTATTAGCTAGTCACCTCAAACGACCAACTGATTCGCCGGGAACATTGAGTATTAGGGTGAAACGAAAAAATCATCTTTTGATTTTTGATTTATAATAAGTGCCTTTTGCAAGTTACATTTTGGTGTAGATAAGATAAATTAAAAATATGAAAAATATAGGAGTACTTTTGAGGTGCTGCAAGGGCGTTAAAGTTTAAAATTGAAATTTTTGCTACATTTTAATGTTTTGTTTACGAAGTAATCGACTTTTTATTTCGAATTTGTAATAGTGCCAAAAATTTTACTTTGGATGCATATAGGATAAATTAAAAATATGGAAAATATTGGAGTACATCTTAAGGTGCCTAATCTTGAGGTCCCTTGAGTTAATCTTGAGACGCCATCTTGAGGTGAGATTTCCTAAAAACACAAATTTGGAGATTTTTCAAAGATTTTTGTATGTTATTTAAGAAATAAAAAGTTTTAAATAGGCATTATAATATGAATAGAAATATGAAAATAGTTTTACTGTTGCATTGGTATGGCATCCAGGGCTCTGAATCATCGCCAGGGAAAATGTTTTGTCAGCGTACGATGACAAGCTCAGAACGGGTGTCAAGTCAGCAACTTTTCCGAATTTAAATGAATTGGCATCTCCGCTCCGTCTATTGTGTAACTCATTAACGTCAGTGATTTGTTAATTTGTGTGCTTTTGTTGTGAGTAAAAACGGCTCAGACTAAATTAGTGAAGACAAGTCAAATGTCGGAATGTCCTATTTTTGGAAAATTTAGTGATATACTTGAAGTTGAATTGCCTGCTTACGAATCTGTCATGAAGTGGTTATATTAGACATAACCACAAAATTATTTCAGAGAAGGATCCTTCTGTAAGTGAAATATGTAACACTTTTGGAGATTTTTCTGTAAACATGTTTTAACAAGGGAGTATGGGGTTCAGATATGTTATTTTTAAGCCATGAGATCATGTCGATGTAAGCCTTTGCATCGAAGTTTATCTTTGGAACTTTAAACCTCCTGACTCCGGCTCTACTTTCTGTTCTTGCTTTTAAAACACGTCGTAAATCAAGTTCTCGCTGCATTTTATGTTTATCCCTTATTATGGACAAAAGGATATTTTCTGGAGCAGAAAAGCACCCATTTCTTTGAATATTCGGGTCTATAACGTTCTTGAGATCGTCATAAAGTTATCTTGAAAATGAGATATGGTTGGTTATACAGATGTTTGGAACCATAATGAGATATTTAATGAAACAATGGAAACGATTTGAATTCCAGGGAAATAATGTAATCAACTATTAGAAATCAGACAAAAAAAATTCTAAAAAGTTGCTAAAATTCAGGAAAAATTCACACAACTATTAAATTGGTATCATTAAAAAGACAGTTGATTTCTTAATCTTCAAATTATGTAAAAATTATTTTTGTGCAATATTGTTGGAGATAATCGCTGGGGGGAAACGTCGAAATTCAGTTTAATTAAAATTCCAAGAAAATTCGTTCTTAGGTGCATATTTTCACTCTCCAAAGTATATTTTACTAGCTTTAAGTCAAATGGTCTAACCTGTTGAGAGGCAAAATACACACATTTTCATTTTAATTATTAATAGAAATAGAGAAATGATTGCCCTATCTGCATAACATTTTATAAGATGAAAACTTTCTATTCAATCTCTTATATTTCTAACTTTTAGACTATGTGAACTATTATTTTGTGTGAAGTCTTTTATTGAAATTTATTGCATTTGTCTACTCCTTTAACAGTTTATCCCTTAACCTAATTCGAAACGGCTTCTGTTACGGCTTCTTCTTCTAAAGTGTACTTCAATTAAATTCCCCATATTTTTACAAAACCATTTTTTTAACACTAATGTTCAGGAAACGTTCATAAGAACTGGTACTCAAACAAATTTCTAAGATAAGCAAGTATATTAGATTAAATTCTGCATTTATTCCGAAATAAAACTACAAAAAAAGTCCATTCTTATAATTGATTATTTTAAAGAAAATGAAAAATTCTAAAAGGTCGTATGATAAAATAAATTGTTCAATTTAGACACTAGATGGCAGCACAACATGAAATGCCTAAATATGTCTTATCTAAATGTAAATTAGAAATAAATGAAGTTAGCTTAGTCATTAAATCTTGAAATCTTAGTGAATCTTTCGCAATAGTATGATGCCTGCCATGAATTATCCCTAACATATAAAAATGATTCTTAGGCCCATATAAAAAATATCTCAATATAATAATGATTCCTAGGTTCATTTGAAAAATATTTCCAACTGAAATTTAACCTCCAGAAAAGTATGCTTTCTTATTAAAATAAAACTACTCACAAAATAAAAATTCGCTTCTTTTAATAAATTTATCTTTAAAATTTCGAAATCTGGATTTTAAAATTTTGATGCTAATCTAGAAAATGCCTATTCTGATTATAGAATTTGGATTTACAACCTTTTTAATTTAATTCACTAAAATACTAAAATATGAAATCCATTCACTCCATAGAGTTTTTAGTCATAAAGCGTGAAATTTATGTTTCACACAATTTTTATATATATATAAAACTTTTCCTTATAGGCAGTACAATTATTTCGCCATTTGAAAACTTTTTTTTTTTTTGCTTAAGAACAAGTAATCATATGTTGTAGCAAAACTGTATACCACTATACCATTCATTTTACTCATAACTAATATGTGTAACATGCAATTATCTTTTGTATTATTTTATTATATCCCCCGTGTAATGTCCATGTTTATTGCTAAAGAGGAGCATTAAATACAGATAGAAATAATTTCAAAGACCACAAATTTTAGCTTCGATTGAAAAGGGAAGTTGAATTCGAATTCTCATAGCTTATTTTCAAAGGTTATCTTGAGAGTTTCGCAAGAAGTAATTTAAACGTTATAAAAATTTTAAATAAGCTTTTGGCAAAAACTAAAGAATGAATTTGAAGATGTAAAATTTTGAAATGATAGGTAAGTAATATTTCTAATAAATAAAATAATGCGAATCCGAACAACATCTATAATTATTCATAGTTTCCTGCCCATAAAATTGTCCCCTGTTAGCAAATAATACCCAAAAATATTGCCTGGAACTCGGTATATTAAGTAATAGTGTAGAGATATTCCTATAAGCGAAAATATTCTGTTAACACAAAAAGGTCCAATCACATTCTTACGATATTTTTATGATACTGTCCGACATTAAGAATATCGAGCATTACTAAGATATCATGCAATATTTTGTGCTAATAAGAATTGTATAATATCTCCACAATGTTTTTCACTATTCTGTGTATCGAACAATATCTTGAGGACATTGTAGCAATATCGTTTATTTCTATTATCACAAGATTCCCATTGTTAACACTATAACAATATCTTCATGATATAACTAGACATTTAGAATATCGAACAATATCGTGGAGACACTATACGATAACTTGTACTAATAAGTAGGTATTTTGCGCTTATGAGGATCGTACACTATCTGGTGCTAATAAGGTTAACATTGCCAGTATAACTGGTGAAACTCTCAAGTACTCAGATAAATGTCTGAAGTCTTTTTACGATAGGGAATTTTGATGAAGAAACAGAAAGAATCCCCCCTCCCACGATTCCTTTTCAAATTCTTGACAGACAAGATAAAACCTCTTATCACCTATCATTAGTTGTCTCTCTAATTAACTCACGTGGTTTAATGCAATCGAAGAGGGAAGTAAAAATGTCTAAAGAGATATAAGGGACATACTTATTAATTCTGCTTGGAATAAAGTCTTAATGGTTTAAAAATACAGGATTCAAAAGAACCCGAGGCTTGAAGATTTATACATTTTACATATAATCATAAAAATTAGCCGCCTTTGGTGATCAGTTTGTTTGCCCAATTATGAACTTTTTATGATGTTAAAAAATGAATATGGAATCATTTAATTAACAAAAGCAAAATTTGCGAGGGTAAGAGATGAGGTCAACTGTACTTTGAATGAAACATTTCTGTGTGGTTCAGGAAACAATTACAGCTCAACAAAATCATCCTTATAATAAGCAAATGCCCGCATCTAGATAGTGACGGTTTTCCATATAGGCGCTAGAAGCAACCGCTTCTTGTTTAGAGATTGTTAGGGAGTCTCTAAATCAATTCCAATTACATCGCAGCATTAAGCCTGTTGGGGATTTACTATATTACATCCTTATTCCTTAATAATTCAAGACAGTTGCAAGCGGGTAAATTAAAATATGTTAATAGCCTATTTTTTAAATAAATAATTATGCAAAATATAGAAATTTTGAAATTTATGAATTAAGAAATAATATTAACATTTGTTAAGTATAATTGGTCAAATTCCTATCTGTTTCATTATGATGACCTAGATATCAAATTATTTTAAAATCAACGAATTTTTGTATAAATAATATTGTGTTCAAGCATAGATGCCACGCAAGCATGAGTAATAGTAATAAGTAAAAATATAGAAATATTGACTTTAAAGGATTTAAATGAGAAAATATTTTAAAATATATCATTAAGATACTGAATTGAGATAAAATAAATGTGTTTAAATCAAAAACTAAATTGAGCAGTTTATTAAAAAAAGTGCCTCATAATGAGCCTCGATATAGTGTTCCAAAATAAGTGAATTCGCCCTAGCATCTAAATCGAACCATTTTAATCAAAGTAAATTCTAATAATGTAGTTGAACACTTAAAGCAAATATAGAAATTATCTGCATTAATCGATTTTAAGGAGAAGGGGGGGAGGGAATCACATTCTATGCGATTCATTGAAAACTTAAAAATCCATTCAAAAATGTCAACTTTAGAAGATTAAATATCTGTCATAAATAAATAATGGTTTTTAATCTCGGAATAAAGTGGAAAAAAGAGAAATATCTCGATGTCCAGTTTTCCGAATTCGAGGAAATGATTCTATCGATTAGTTTTTCCAGTTACCTAAGATTAAATGTTTCGCCTTTCTGCTTTGTGATTTTTCACAGTTTTTCCTTTATCCTTTTTTTTTCCCCTTTGTGTTCATTTTATTAAAGGGCATTCGTATAATGCTCCTGTTATAAACACCTGCGTTACGATATCAATTCATATTTTGGAGAAAGAAATAAAACGTGACTACTTTTTATAAAATGAAATTGGAACATATTTTTATTGCGTGCAATTCATCAGTGCGTTGGTACCGCGTTAGATTTATTGTATTATTCCGCTAAACCTTTCGTCTCTCCCATAATTTAAAATATAATTTGAAAAAAACCATATCAAACTAAAAGAAAGAAACAAATGAGTTGTAAAGATACTTTTAAACATAAATATCAATTCATATCATTAATAAGACTAAACTAATTAAATAGATAACCATAAATGTTTCCACGATATAAACAGATAATTCGCAAGAATCATATTAAAGGGTATCCGTAAAATCTTGTACCTATTACAAATTTATATAAAACAAAATTAATACGACAGAAAAACAAAATTTCTCTAATTAATTTCACTAGAGCTGCCAAAGTTAAACCTAATTGTGATTTATTTTGATTATGAATAGTATGTCCAAAGGATACTAAATTTCTCACTATGTATTTTTGCAAGCCTTCTAAAAGTTACAAGTTGAGTGGCAATTTCAAATATATTATTTTAAATTACTACAATTACGCAAATTACTACAAGACATCTGATACACACAATCGCTCTAAACCACACATGAAAAAATATCTAAGAAAATTTTAAAAGTCACATATGATATGACTATTAAGTGAAATTTTCTCATTAAATCATCATGAAATAGTATATAGCATCATCTATCGTTCCTCGAACAAAGTTTTATGTAAAATAAATTTATAAATAAAAATGTTTCGAAATGAACTTTATGTTTAATAAGTATGAAGAAAGAGAAAAAGTATTACTTCTAATTATTCTTTATACATATACAATGACTCAAAAAATTGAGAGTACACCTTACTTTTACTTGATTAATCCCACTTTCAATATGAATAACACATTAGCGAGTAGTGCAAACAAGTTTTTATTTTTACACATAACAAATGGTTTAATTTAGAGTAAAAGTAAAGAAAAATCAACGAAAAACTTCTAAATTGAAAATTTTCAGAAGCATTTTAAATAAAGATACGCAGAATTTTTCCTCAAAAAATTGAGAATACACCAATGAAATTTTTGCAATATCACGCATAAAAACAAAGTGTCACTATTAGGTTGCATGTCTTTTGGCTCTTATAATGGCCTCTAAACGTCATGGTACCGATTCGACCAATTTTTGGTGGTATCTAAAGATATTTTACTCCATTCTTCTTGCAACATTTCCTTATTTCATTTTTAGAGCATTTTTTTTCTGCTCACAGACATATGTACAGTGATTACATTCCTGTATACACGGATGGTTCCAAAGTCGAGTCTCACGTTGGTTATGCTTTTGCTTGTGAGAATGTAGTTGTAGGTCACAAATTACACGAATTTACTTCAGTTTTTACCTCGGAGGTCACAGCTATATATCGTGCCATACAATATATTGCTAAGAATAAGTTTAAAAAGGTAATAATTTATTCCGATTCTTGGAGTGCCCTTCAAGCCCTTCTTGAAAAGTCGCACAATCATGGATATATTTCTGATATCAGGAGTTTGCTAAAGGACTTATGTCAAAATGGTTTTGAAATTCTTTTCTGTTGGATTCCTTCCCATGTAGGTATCCAAGGGAATTAAATAGTAGATATTGCTGCAAAATCAGCAACCGAATCCTACAAACAAGCCATTCCTTATGCTGACGTACGTTCTTCCGTTTGTAAATGGTTATTCCGAAATTGGCAGAACCAGGGGAATCTCGAGACAGAAAACAAACTACACGCAGTCAAACCTTTTATTGATCTTTGGTGTTCCTCCCTAAATCGTCGATGCGATGTTATTCTTACAAGATTACGCATTGGACACTCTCGCATAACTCATAAATATATACTTTTAAAGCAGCCACCACCAACTTGTAGTCGTTGTGGTGATAGTTTGACTATCCGACATATATTGATTGAATGTCAGACACTGGACTCATTGCGTCTTAAGTATTTTAATACAGTTGTTCCTTCTCTTCCGCTTTTAATTGGACATAAACCGCATTTTAATATTTTCCTTTTTTTATAAGAAGCTGGTTTTATCAAAGAAATTTGAAATGTTGATTCCTTCTTATAATTGTTCCTAATTTATAATTGTTTTTAATATCGGATTGTAAATATTTTATGCATAGTTTTAAGATATAACGTTAAAGCTTTCATCTAGTTGCGGCGCAGTTTATCCAGAGAATGGATCTTAGCTAGTATAATACTCACTCACTCACTCTTGCAACACTTGTTTTAAATGGGTTTTATTTCTAATTTTGTGTTTTTAGACCATTGTTTCGAGTGTGGCCCACAGATATTCAATGACACTGATATCGGGGGACTGTGGTGGTGTGTGTAATTGCTTTTTTACAATGAAAAAGACACCACATTTTGACGATATGTGTATTCCTTTTGGGGTCGTTGTCCTACTGAAAAATGAAATTTCCATCTAAACCCAAATTTTTAGCACTTTCCTTTAGATTGCTGTGAAGTATATCCAAGTAAACCATATCGTTTATAATGCCATCTATAAAAATTAAATTTCCTATCCCGGATGAAACCATGCAACCTCAAATCATGACGGAGTCACCATCATGTTTAACTGTAGGACGTAAATTTTTTGGATCCAAAGCAGTATTACGCTTTCTCCATACAGTACGATGGCTGTCACTGCCAAAAATGTTGAGTTTTCTTTCATTACTAAATATAACATTCTTCCAAAGGTTATTGGTCTTCAATTGAGGAGTTTTTGCAAACTTCAGATGCTTTTTCTGAATTTGCAAGCTGATGAACGGTTTCTCTCTAACAATGCGACTTTTATATCCAGTTTGTCTAATGCCATTTCGCACAGTTTCAGCACTTACACTTCTGCCTATCATTCGAAAAGGTTCTGCAACAAGTTGGATGAACCATATGGTCGCAGCAATCTAAAGGAAAGTGTTAAAAATTTGGGTATAGATGGAAATTCCATTTTCCAGCAGGACAACGACCCCAAACAGAATGCACGTAACGTCAAAATATGGTGCTTTTGTCATTGTAAACAGCAGTTACACACACCACCACTGTACCCCGACATAAATGCCATTGAATATTCGTGGACCATACTCGAAAAAGTGGTTCAAAAACACAAAATTAGAAACAAAACCCATTTAAAACAAGTGTTGCAAGAAGAATGGGGTAAAATATCGTTAGATATCACCCAAAATTGGTCGAATAGGTACTATGATGTTTAGAGGTCATTATAAGAGCCAAAAGATATGCAACTTAATAGTGACACTTTGTTTCCATGCGTGATATTGCAAAAATTTCATTGGTGTATTCTCAATTTTTTGAGGAAAAATTCTGCGTATCTTTATTTAGAATGCTTCTGTAACTTTTCAATTTAGAAGCATTTCGTTGATTTTTCTTTATTTTTACTCTAAATTAAACCATCTGTTATGTGTAAAAATAAAAGCATGTTTGCACTTCCCGGTAATGTGTTATTTATACTGAAAGTCGGATTTATCAAATAAAAGTAAGGTGTACTCTGAATTTTTTGAGCCACTGTATGTATATATATATATATATATATATATATATATAACGAACTGAAACAAATAGGTGACAGCTTGTTAAAGCTCATTTAACTATAAAAACTGTGAAATGTAGTTATGTAATAATAAATATACTATGAATTATTAAATTAAATACTATGGTATTAAATCTCAAAAGCGCCTATCTCATTCCTAAACTTATAATAAAATGCCAAATTTTTTTTTAAAGTTTGTTACTATTGATTTATCACTACTATTCGTGGAAACAGTTCTATTGATGAGTTTTTCCAGCTACCTAAGATTAAGTGCTTCGCCTTTCTGATTTATGATTTTTCACATTTTTTTCCTTTATCGTTTTTTTGTCCTTTTTTAGCGATTCTAATCCATTTTTTGAAGAAAATCGGTATGTAACTTGGAAAACGTTTGCTGCAAAATAACGCCTTATCTTTGGGATATCAATAAATATATCATTCGGCCAATAGAAATAAGAATAACTCACAACAATTAAAGCAACAATTTAAAGCAAATTATGGCTATTAAATACAATGATTGCCTCTCAGAAACTTTCTCGCATATTATATAATTTAGATGTTCACCATTACCACTCCCACCATTATAGAACTTGAGCAAGGCCATTATTGAAACCAGTGCTCAGATTTTTATTTTTAGGATTCCAAGCATGACAATTTTGTGCTTTTTAGAATAGCAAAGAAAGCCGAATATGCATTTTGGATACCTTCCCAAGGACCAATTAAAAACAGAATATGTTGTAGAACTACAAATTTAGTAACAATATCACATACCAGATTTTATTTATTTAAGTTGTGGCATTTTTTTTAATTATCACGTTTATATGTAGTGTGCAGACCGATAGACGATCATCCCTTTGACGGATTTGGTTCCAAATCTGATACAGATATATACTTTAGATGCTACATCTATGTACTAAATTTTATTTATCTTACTTTTTATGTTTTGTAATTATCAGGCGCCCTTTTACTCGAACAATTAGAAAGTAACGCTTTCTTAAAATGACTTTCGTTAAAAATTTTGTAAAAAAAATCAACAAATTAAAGCATTAAGAAAGCATACCAATACCTAAAAGTGTTTTGAATTCTGTCATCTTTTCACCAAGACAGACATAATCCAAAAATTTATCTTTCGAAAAGCGAGATTTGAAACATGAAGATTCGTTTCATGGAGTTTGAATATTTTGACGATTACAATATTTACTCTTCTTCACTTCGCTTACGAGAAAGTAAAAAATTTTAAATTTCAAAATAAATAAAAACAAATATTTAAATTTTCATACAAAATACTGTAATTATGTTGCCTACGTGAACAACCTATAATTTGGTAATGCTCGTTAAAGATGACATTGAATTAAAAAATTTGTAAAAAAACTCATATTATTCTGCAAAATTGTTTGTGGATTTGACTGTTGTCATTGACTGGAGTTTAAATAAAATAGAATGTCCATCAAAAACTAACTAATTCCTTTCATTTGCAAAAAGAAGACACCAGATCACTCAAGTTTGGAAATATGTTCAACTACAAAATCCGCACGGCATTGCCTGTGACATAATAAATGACAGTAAAATCAAAATAATTTCTCCATAAAATAAAGCTATAACCACGAAAAAAAAAATATTGATTCTTCCCGCTTATTATTTTTTTCGTGACAAAAGTATCGTCTGCTGAAGCGAACGAAAAAAAACGACACATATAACTGAAAATAAAAACGCGTTAAGAAAAAAAATCGTGCTCGCGAGAGAAAAAGAAATTAAAAAATTTGCCGCAAACGTTATTATTAGAAATTAACTTACATAAAAAAAAAATATTCATGATTCTTGATTTGCTAATTTAGCCAATTTTCCAAATGCGTGAAATAAAATTTTTCCTCATGGATTAACGCATAAAATCTTTAAATTCATCGGAAATATGATGAATTTAAAAAAATCAACGAAATCATTCCGGTTTTAAATTAAACAGAAATGTGAAAAAAGGATAAAGAAGTTAAAATTTTGAATGTAGATATTTTAGTATAATTGTTAATTTTTTTAATGAGTACCAGTTGTTAAAAAAATTTCAAAATTCAATAAATTACGTCAGAGATTCAAAAAACTCTTTACAGTGACAATTATGCTCTTCGATGTCATTCCAATGACTTCCAATAACAGCTTAAAAAAAGATTATAACCAAAAATAAATGAAAAAATCAGCCATAAAAAGATTACTAAATTCAAATTTTAAAATTCGAACAACGAAGGTATTTAGTCCCCATGCATAAAATACCCCCTTTTCCCAGCAGCTTGCTATACGTCTTCGAACCTATCAGGCTAGGTTGTATCGGGTCAAGTACAATAAAAAAAATTTCAAAAATTAAAAAATATATCTGCACAATTTTCAACAATAGATTTCTCTGTTGCAATTTAAAATTCAGTAGTTTATCAAACAAATTAGTTTTATCAAACATTTGATTGGACAATTTCCTTCCATTCATAAAAGAAAAGAGCGAAAGATTATTTCAATAAATGAGTAGTTTTCATAAGGAATTAGAAAGGAAAGTAACAGTATCACGAAAGACAGTTCCAGGAGAAAAAATAATTCATTTGAACAGTTTTGTTTTTAAATGATGTTTGTTTCATGATGTTAGGGAACTTCATTATTATAATTCATATCGTTACTAACTAGTAATAAAAGTGTGTGTGTGTGTGTGTGTGTGTGTGTGTGTGTGT
>JAPMOR010076225.1:107946-123083 GCA_026543865.1 Argiope aurantia | reverse complement strand
CAGGGAGGTCTAAAAAGTAGAGATTCGTCAAAATCTCGAGTTCGAATTTTTTTGACGATTATTATACTTTCACTGTACTGCGAACACGTGAAAGTATAAAATTTTACAAAGGATAAATTTTACCGGTGTAATATTTAGAAACAAATTTTTGCAGTTCATCAATTCTCAAAATTAGATTCAATCGTTTTGAAATTTACTTTTTGGTACTTTCATAGACCTTTAGCATCGACTAATGCATTGCATATGAAAACGAGAGATATTTCATCTTTTAAAGGACTTCTGGATGGATCTTATTCCAGTATTCATTTTGAAAACTAGTTATTTTCCAAGAAACGGTTCTTATATCCTTTGATTCGATTAACTAACAAAATTAATTACCTGAATTTTATAAAATCTTCTATAAGCATAAATAAATTATGTTCTATGTCTAGATGCAGCTGATTTTAGCATTCAGTGGCCAGTTTTCTTTAAAAAGAAAATTATTGCCATTCGAAAGCTCGGAAGAGATACTTTTCAGTAAAATTATTTTCCGTTGAATGAGTTATAAAATATAAAATGTGTTTATCTATACAGATTATTTATCTTCTTATCAATATTTTAGATATTATTGGACAAATTAATTAACAGAAGTTGCAGCAAAAAGTTCGAACACTTCGTTTGAACAATTTAAGGAAAGTTCATGTACTTCAGAGATTTAAAAAAAATTAACACACCTTTACGTGTTAATCCATACTTATAATAAAGCTCAATGTGTGTGTGTGTTGGCGCTCTACAGGCCAGACCATTCAACCTACAGCTACCAAATTTGGCACGTGTATACCTTGGAGGCCGGGAATGTGCACCTGGGGGTTATTTTTTCGACTTTTTAACTAGAATTTTATTTATTTAAAAATTAAGCGAAATTTTGACGTGTTTCTGCTATAACTGCCGAAAATATTACCGCACAAAAAAGATTTTTACATGAAGTTAAAGATAAAAAATTTATCTTTTAAATGATACTACTGTTTTAATCTTAAAATTAAATTTCTATTTTTAATGAATTTTTAAATAAATATTTTAACTATGTTTTTCAATAATTTTTTTCGTCAAAAATAAAAATGAGGATTAAGCACGTTTCGCATTCATGAGAAAAAATAGCTTTTTTCAAATTGTTGCCATCACACTGATTAAAGCTCCAATTAAAAATAAATTAAATCTTTTTGGAAATGAAATCTGCAAAAATATAATTTTCGGCACGTGTTTGTAGGAAATGAAACAAATATGAAATATTATTTTTTCTAAAAAATAAATTCAAGAAAAATTATTTTATGATCTTTTACACTCGCTCACCTATGGCCTTTATTGATGGAATAACTCATATATTTTCCTTTTCAGGTTTGAATATTTTTACTTTTGTAAATATCGTCTGTGCGTGTTTTTAATTTCAGATAATTTCATTTTCCAGTCTAAATATCTGTACTTTTCTAAATATCGTCTGCTCATTAATTGCATTTTTTTCTCTTTTGTTTTTGGCAACTATTGAAATGTTGTGTTTACTTTTGATGTGTTTGTTCTATGTAGTACTTTTGTATGTGATGTTCGAGCGGATATTAAGGAGATTGCATACACCACAAGAGAAAGCACAGATTTTATGGTAGTCATAGAGTTAATTTCCAATCAACTAAATCACTGACTTTTAAGAGTTAATTTCCAATCACTTAAACTGACTGATTTATGAAAATTTGAATATCACTATTCAATAAAAAAAGAATAATTTTAGATTTTCCATCGATCGCTTCAAAGAAAATACGCCAATCAGCGCGCAGTTTTCTCAAGATTAATTGGCCTAAGATTATGAAAATGTTGAGTTTTTCTAAATTTTTAACATTTAAAACTTCATAAATAAGTCTTAGTTGATCGTGGAAAATAGAAACATTCATTCATTTATTTAAAATTTGGTGTATCCAGAATGTTTCTCAGAATATGATACCTTACTACATTAAATTTAGACTTCATAATTTTTGAAATATATTTATAGGCCGGAACAAAATATTATTATTGATATCATTTCAATCCTTTTGAAAGCAAAACTAAAAACTGAATTTTATGCTGAATCTCAGAAATTTTTGTTGAATTATTGTTTGAGATATTACATAAATGATGAAAAATGTTTTGTAGTTAACTTAAGACTTAAATACCGAGCGATTCTGTTTGCAATACTCACATTCAATAATAATAATAATTAATAAATAACAATAATATGATAAATAAAATAAATAAAGATGATAAATAAAATAAAACGCTTGGTTTTATTAAAAAAATATTAATTGCAATTTCATAATTTACAATTTAAATTAAAGTTGAAGTTTTGCCAACAACAAATTAGCAAAATATATATAGTAAATTGTAAAAGTAATGACAACAAATTAGCAAAATATATATAGTAAATTGAACGAAACGATCTAAACAGTATAAGTTTGGTATGGCTATCAAAATTTGAAGATTAAAAATGTTTTGTTTGAGAATCCTTTAAGAGACCAGTTACTTAAAATATTTAATTGAAAATTGTAGCGAGCGGTAATACTGGCGAACCGGCTGGTCGCCAAAGGCGGCTAGTATATTATAAAGTTCGAAATTCTGTGTTCTTGCAATGAGATCTTCTTCTTTCATAATATTCAGAAATCCTCAAATCAAAATTAATCATTAAAATTGGTTTGAAACAAAAAGCAATCCATTAACACAAAAAAAAATTGATTACAAAATTCCATCCTAATAAATAAAAAAAAAATTGAAGTTAAATAAACATATTTGAAAACTGTTGCTTTAATCGTATTTATTTTAAACTACGTATATGACTCCCAAGAAAGCTTCCTAATATTAATTTTAGCTTTTTAACCATTTCGGTAAAGTTTAGCGCCAGAAAAAAATATATTAATGAATTCATTTATATCACAATTTCCGTTTAATGCAAATTAAGGTTGCAAAATATTACTTGGATCTTTTTTATTAGAATTTTTTTAACGCAAGCTCCACTTTTTATCGCACGGAACTAAACAATATATGAAATTAAAAAACACATGATGAAATTTAAGTATCTTACAAAATGAAACAGATATGTATTCAAATAATCCAAAAAATAAAATGCAGAAGATACAATAAAAAATATAGATAAAATAAAGAAGATAAAATCTTGCTAAAATATAATAAAAGGTACATTGTTGTAAACAGCCGTAATTTTAAAAATAAATTAATGTTGTTGTTGTTGTTGTTGTTTTCAGAGAATCGTTAGGAGAAAAAATTATGTCAACTACTTTTACTGCACGTGTATGAAGATTAAAAATATCTTTGGATTTTTAAGAGTATAATTTTCCGAATAGAAAGACTAGATATGTTGAACACTTGATTTTCGTTTTGTATAGGTATTGTTATCTGTAGTACGATTTCTAAGAAAAGTTGTCTTCTTTACTGATAAATAAATTCCTTTATATTGAGACTAGCATCAAGGTTATTTATTATCTTAAGCAAACTTGATATTGTTGTAGAAATAAAACCAATTGTGTTAGCAAAAGGAGGGGGAAAAAAGTTTGTTCCGGCTGCTGAAGATAGTTTATATTTTAAATGCTTATTTCGTTAAATTTTTGTTTTCACTAGTAGTAAGTTTCGTAGTTGATATTATTATTTTCATTTGGAATTTTTCATACCCAAAAAAATATACTTAACACAAGCGCGCTTTTTTTTCGATAAATTAAGTCGATAGTGGCAGTTCGGTCTAGAAATAAAACCATACTTTCCATCAAAATAAAAAATAATAGTATATAAATCTTTTCTTGTTCTTTAATACAAATTTGTTAAACTTCAGCAACGACATTTTGAGCAGTAATTTTTAGAAGAAACTCAATAAAAACTGTTACATTTATCATTGCTTTTTATAATTGTTAACTATTAGTACTTAAGGCGATGGTTAATTCTATCGAACTTTCAGCAAATTATCAATGGAAAATGAGATTTTGTAAACATTTATATTCGAAGATAAATAAATCTAATATCTTTAAAAGATATTTTTTACACTAAAAATATTATTTTTATAAAAAATTTATTCTAATTGTTAAATAATTTGTATTTACTTATTTAATTTATGTTTACTTATTTTTGTATTTACTTTATTAATTGTATTTACTTACTTTTGTATTTACTTATTAATTAAATGTAACAAACGTTCTAATTTTTAATTTTAATTGCTATAAAGTTACATTTGGAATAAAACAAGGTGTTATTTTTAAAATTTAATCTTAATGTAATGAATATCTTCATAAATTTATTTTAGAGAATTTTAGATATCCTTGTAACAAATTCTATTTAATTACCTCAAAAATTCATAGAACATTTCAAATGCATTGATATACAACAATTTTTAAATAATATTTTTTAAATATACTTTCTTGCATTCAATAATTATTAATTTAACTGAACATTATATATTTTAATCTATTTCATTTGCGCATAGGTATATGCTTTAAAAATAAAATATTTAAAAGGAAATTTCGAATTTTGGCCATTTTTTTCGTAAATTTCAAAGCTCATCATTCTTTTAAATGAGTGTTAATACATCTCCACTTATGTCATTTGTCTATAATTTTTATACATATATATTATGTTAGTCAAAAGCCCTTGAAAAAATAAGTAAAATATAAGTAAATATAAATTCAAATTCCATAATTTGATAACCATGCTGTTGTCTTGTTGCTGGATTTTTTCAATAAAATTTTCATAGATCATGTTCTTGATGTAGCCCCAGATGAAGAAATTCTTGCAGGTCAAATTGATGATTTTGAGACAAAGGATCGTGTCGGATTGTCCAATTAAGTAATATCGGGTAAATTTTTTATCTTTTTGCTAAAGTGAGAAGACACTTTACCGAATCTACATTCTGCACGAATTGTTGAGAAACATCAAGCGAAATTTCTTGTAAGATAGGAGATACCGACTGGATATGATCCTTCAGTTAACTAGATCGAATTTACTGTCTTTCCATAATTGTATATGCATGGCAAATCACATATTAAAGAAAAAGTTTCCTAAGAGTCATATGCTTTCATGTCAAGTGAATTAATTTACATTTTTGAAATTAGAATTTTGAGTATGAAACATACCCAAACTTGTGATAGTAATTTTAGCCTTGACTATTTTATTTCGTTCTATTGCCTTTACGCATGATTCTCTTTCCACATTAAATTATAAAATCTGTCAGATCTATCAGTCACCATATATGTATTGGTATATCACCCTGCATGTTTAATCAACTGATTTTTCCAACATCCCTTACAAAGGATTGTCCTACATTGACCAGATCAAATTGATATTTGTTTGGGTCTAAGTATTAACAATTCAGGTCGGGCTAAACTGATAAATTTTACATTTTTTTTTTATCTTGGGTCGATATCTGAAGGAAGTTTTGTAAAATATCATTAAATTACACCATTTTCAATTTATTTGGAACTTATCAGAAAAAGAATGTTGCCATCAAATAAAGTAAATAGGTTTTCTTATCTGTGACGAATTAGGTGGTTGACCTCAGAGTTGTAGACGATTTCCTCATTTGTCTGTGTAATTATTTTATCTCATATCAGTTTATCTATTATTGCAAACGATTTTTACGTATTCTTATACTGTGTGAATTATTAACAGAGATAAAAAAAATTTCAACTTTACTTAAAATCGATTTCTGCAAACGATTTTTACATATTCTTATACTGAGTGAATTATTGACAGAGATAAAAAAAAAATCTCAACTTTACATAAAATTGATTTATTTTATGTATTAGAAAAAGAAATATTAATAAAATAATTTTTACAATTTCATAACAATACCATACTATATACTATATTATATTATACTATATTGTTACTATAGCAGTTAAAGATCAAATATAGGGAAAATTAATCAATTCCATATTAAAACCGTCATACTTGCGTTAGTAAATGATCATTATAATTTGTGAAGTAAGCCATTTTCTGCCATTTATTAATGTCTATAATTTCTATTTTTAACATATCATATAAAATAATCATTTTATTATATATTCAAAATAATTTGCATAAATAAAGAATCGATTTCCTAGTCCTAACCACTAGCCCGATTTCCATTATTTTTATTTCACATAAAACCTCTTAATCCTTAGATAAGTGGTCCGATGCTAAAGAAATCTCAGAAACATTGAGTGACAAACATTCTCTAAAGGAAAAAACAAAGTCCCCCAGCAACAGCCATTGAACCAATATTGCCACTTTCAATTTTATATGAATCTTAAATACATTATCAATGGCCACCAGCATTGCAAAATTTTATAATAGAGAGAAATTTCAAAAACATTTTCAAACAAAAAAACATTTTATTAGATTCTCTAGAAAGGAAAATCATGACAATATCTTGCGATAAAGACTTCGCCGTTTTCACTTTTATATGAGAGTTCATAATCCCCAATATATCATTAGTGATCGCATCGCCTGTTCAAATCTCCCTAGTTTTAAGAGTAAACCTTTTGCATAGCCCCGATTATTGGTATCTAGAGCGATTTCCCCAATTTTACAAGTATAACTAAACCAACAGAATGTTTTAATTCAATTATGCTAATACATTTTTTTTAATTTCTTGTTTGTGATAAGATGTAATTCATCAGAACTAAAGCTGACATCACTAAAGAAACTACAAATTAAAATTAAAGCAATACTTGTAAAATTAATAAAATCAATATTTTATTTCATTTTTTTTATTTATTTTTTATTCCATTTTATTCGTTTTTTGGCAATTTAAACTTAATAGAAAATTAGCAAAATATATTAAATTAATTAATAAAATAAATACTTTATTCCATTTTATGGAATAAAGTAAAGCCTTTCTTTTTATTCCCATTTATTCATTTTTTTGCAATTTAAACTTATTATTTAATTCTAATTTGGATGACATCGCTAAATTAATTCTTTTAATATAGTAAGCAAACAGCTGGTCGCCAAAGGCAGCTTGCTAAAAGTAATACCTAAATTCATGTAAAGTAATAAATGTCAAAATTATGAGAAATTTCCTGTCAGACGTTAGCTATTTTATTTTGTCAATAAGGTTTAAAATTACGTTTGCAGATATGAATATCAATTTCTGATCAAAAACATAATTGTTAACCTTTTTTTTTTATTCTTAAATATGTGATGTCATCAAATGCAGTTTATTCTGATCACATTTATCAACTTTCATTTTAGAACATTTATTGCCAAGAACATATGCTCAAAAATATTATCATTTAACCTTTAACAACAGCTGAAACAAAATCTTCACTCAGATAAAAGACTAGAAAATAAAACTTAAAAAGGAAACGGAAATGTGGCGGCAGCAAAATTTTTGTGACGCTTATTGCCTTGCGTGTCATAGTGAAAATAGAAGAATTGGAAATAGTCCACAGTATCTGGAGTGCAACTATTTGGACATGTCGGTCACTTCAACCGAATGATATATAGTCTTCACTGCAGCATGCAATACAAAACTTAAAAACTCTTTTTTATTTTGTTCTTCTGTTCGTGCATCTGTCACTGAGAGAGATGTCAGTGACAGTCCGTGAAATAAATTCAGTGCGTTTGGAAAAATATTGTTTCTAGTTGATGCTTTTGAATTTGTTGGCTTTGCTAAATCTGTTTTATCAAAACTGGTTATTTTGGAATTTTTTAAAAAAAATAATAATAACGGTTCCACTTGCTCTATTTCAAACAGAAAGAAAAAAAATCAAAATTCTATGAATATTAATCGGGAAAATTCGTCTGCCAGAATATTTTATTTATTTAATTTCTGAATAATTTTTAGAATCGTTTTCAATTTCCCAAACGATTTGAATAAATACTAATTAGAGCGAAACGTTAAAAATAAGAATTGCGACAGAACAAAACGTACTTTTATAGCAACTAAATCAAGTTTGGATTATATTTTTAAATTTTAAAAGCCATTTTACAGCATATTTCGTGAGGAATTTCAATTTAAGTGATTTAAATGACATGGTTTACAAAAGTTATTTTTTCATCTAATTTATCATGAAATACAAATGTATTTCACTGGATTTTATCGGTTGATATTCTTCAGCATTATTTTTTTTTATTTCATCTAATTGTTTAGTATCTTTATGAATAACTTTAAATAGTCTTTTTTTATTCCAATTTTTCTTATTATTATTATTATCTGTCTATAATAAAAATTCCATAGCATTTCAAAATTTTAATAACTTGACGAAAACAATTTTTAAAAACACTTTTATTTTGTATGCTTAAAAGTACAATATAATTTTTTAAGCTTAATATTGAATTCATTATTACAGATATTAAGGAATCTTGATGCCAATTCATTTTTTTTTTCAAATTTTTTTCCAGATACCGCTTTTTGTACGGAATCAAAATTTAATTAAATTGATAAAATGACTGATAATCAGGAAAAAGGAAAATATTGTAGTGTCATCGAAAACATACAAATATATAAAAATTTAAAGGTCTAGTTTAAAGGAAATATTTTATTTTTATAAATGTTAAGCACATCAGGTTAAATTAAAGCGAGTTAATGATCAAAGTACAACTTGAACAAAAATAGCTTCATCTATTTTTATCACATTTTAATTACTATTAATTAATTAATAAATTTTTCATTACTAATTACAAGAAAAATTTGTTCATGTTGATAATTATACTGAGGTTATGAGGATAAATATAAAAGAAAATTTCTTAATGTCAGTTTTACTCTTTTTCTGAAATGTTTTCCAAAACATCATATTCAGCCAATCATTATATTTTTATAGTAAAAAAATTCGTACTTATGTTGCTAAAATGTAACATTATTTCTGTGAATGCTATAACTGATTTTCAACGTTGAAAACCAACCTCTAGTTCTTTCTTTTTTTATTTTTTTTTCTTAAAACAATGCGTTTGTTTTGGTACCATTGTACCATGGAGATCATCATGTAATCACAGGAAGTTTGTCATTAGGTTAATAAAAACAAATGAGACATTTAACAATGAAACAAGCAACTAAAAATTCGTCAAAGACAAACTATTCGTGATGTAAAAAATGTTCAAAGATTCCGCAGATTTCTTTTACCATTGTTATTTAACATATTAAAACATATATTTTTCTAACGAATAAATTTTAATTCAGTGTAATAATTTTAAACATTGGGAATGTATAGGTTACGGTCAATGTAATAAACTTGTGATTATGTATAATTATCAGTGATTATTCATTATCACCAGTAAGTTTAGTAATAATTACACAGAATCACCGGGTTAATTACATTTAACGAAACATAAACGAAAAAAGTAAATTAATTTTGTATAAGTTATCGAACATACGTTTAATTTGTGAGCAGTTTCTAAAACTAAGCGATTCATTCAAACAAATATGATGTATAAAAATCCACTTCAAAATAATAGCATGAAAATAACAGCAATTTTATAAAAATCCAAATATGGTTGACTTTTATATTCCGGTATGGCGTAAAAATATGATAGTACTTATTTACAAAAACTATAAATAAAATATCAAACTCTATAAACAAATCATATCACATAATATTTTGATTGAGCATGATTTTTTTCATTGTATTTTTATAAACATATCATGAAAATTTAAGGATACGAAGAGCAATATATGTAATTTGGGATATAAAGTAAATTACTTATAAAACATTTCTATATGCATGAAGGTAGTTATTCGCTATCTTTTCTAACAAATTGTAATCATTTAGTTATACGCATAACATCTTCATTTATATGAAAGGTCTAAGCTTTTAAATAAAATCACAAAAACAAATATATAAACTAAACCAACGGAATTGGTCTCCTTGAAACATTCTTGCTATTCAGTGTTGTAACTTATGGCACTTTACAAGTCCGCTGACAGCTATCTATCAGTAATTTAAGCCGTTTTTATTTTTTCAGTAGCGCCAACTAAGGCCAAGAGTACGACGTAGCTACTTCATGCATCACATTTGCTTGCACAACCCCTATTTCCAAGGAGGGGAATTATAAAACAGAAGAATAACAATGCCAGAACCGGGACTCGAACCCAGCACACCCAGATTTCGGAAAAGACGCGTTACCCTTATGCCATGACGCCGTCAACGTTCTCGCATTTGCTTAAATAATAGTGTTGTTTTCTCTCTCCCCTTCAAAAATTGTATAGCTTCAGCAAAGATTTAACTGCCCTAGTGCTCAGATTTTTATTTTCCATGTCCCATACATGAAAGTTTTGTGATTCGTAGTATGATTAAAAAAAACCTAATGTGCATTTCGAGCGTCTTTTTATTCTCCAAAATTTGACTCTGAATGACAACTTTAATGATAAGATCCTATACCAAATTTAATTTACCTAAATAATTGCTTTTTGAATTATGGAATTTATGAAAGCATGAAAGTGCACATCCCGACAAACAGTTGACTCCTTGGCGATTTAGTTAAAATTTTTATATAGATCTACATTCTGTATACTATATCTATGTACCAAATATTATTATTGCACTCGGACAAATCTCTTATGAATGGCTTTTTTTGAAAATTTTATAGAAATCAGAAAAATCGAAGTAAATTTCATAAGTCTAGCTCATTATCGCATTCGAAGAGAGTCATAATTCCAAAATTTTGTTTTTCGGGCTCAGTGAAATCCAAAACGGAGACATTCGTAAATATCTAGGGTTTGATTTTTTTTTTTTGAATACTTCGTATGCAAGAAAGTAATTAAAATAAAAAAGTGAAACCTTAAAAATCATATTGTCCTTTATGAAAATTGCATCTATTCTAGAAACCTTGGGATGATTCTAAAAACACTCATATCATTATATAACGATGGTCAAATCCCCAGCAGACATTCCAAATATCCCATTATCTTATCAAGATTGCAGACCTATAGATTGCATTTAGCATAAACTTTGGCTGCCATTTGTTATCTTGCCACAGTACTAAACCTACAACTTCCTAACACGCCACGTATTACTGTTGGATTAATTAGTGTTGCATTACAATCATCGATAAATATGCTCATCGTCAATTATTTTTGTGGATCTTTTTAAATCATTCACTTTTTTCCAACGATCTTGCATGGTTGCAAAATGAAGCTCAGGAATGCATCAAATATGGGACACTTTTTCGCCCATCGCCGTGGTTATACTCAACATCGAAATGAAAACGGTAAGTTTGATAAATATAAATTATTATCAATAAAAATATATTCTTTTTCCCATTTCCAAAGTATATATATATTTGATAAATATGTAAAATTCATTTATTTTTACCTTGTGCTTTTGCTTTCTTGTGTCTCTTATTCCAAAAAGATGTTAATATGTTTAACTCTTTTTTTAACCTTATATAATTCAGTGTTTCAATAATGCTATGCATATACTTATATATTTATGATATCTTCACTTGTTGTGTGTCTTCAGAAGCTTCCTGGTTGAAGAATCCTATCTTTTTTCAGCAATTTACATATCATAATTTCTGTAAATAGATTGCATTCTATCTAAGGAAGATTCTTTTCTTTTTCTGTTTTGTCTTTTTCTGTGGCCTCTTGTATTGTTTAGCTTTCTTTTGGGAAAGATCATGATAATGATAATGCGACTTGATGTTCAAGGATGTGTAAATGTTCGGATATTTGTTGCATAGGAAGAAATGGGGACAAAGCATTAGTATATCTATAATACTTTTTTGAATATGAAGTATAGAGGAGATTTGTAATCGTTAAAAAATTCGAACTTGAGAATTTGACGAATCATTGCGCTTTAGACTTTCCTGAATTCGAAAAACATAGCTTTGTCATTATGCCTGGCTACCTGTGAACACGCTAATCCAAAACGCTTTGAGCTAGACGTATGGAAATTTAATATTTTAACTAACGACCAAACTTGCAGATTTTTGTCAAATTTTGAACGGTGTCGCAGAATATCTAATTTTTCACGGAATATCTGCCTGGCTTATGACAAGAACTCGGTGGCTCCAAAACTCAAATACCTATGCAGATGAAATTTAGTACACAGATTAAGTATCTAAAATATAATTTATTTATTTATTCATCAAATTTGAACCAAAGCTTTCAAAAGGTTCACCGTCTGTGAATTTCTACTTTTACATGCATTTAACAAAATAAATAATTCGATAGATTTATATCAATGAAATTCAATTTTCTTGTGACTACAAATGGAATTTTGCGTCAAATTTTGATTTCATTTGTTTGGCAAAAAAGGGGTTCAAAATATATATTCGCGCAATAGATTCAGCAAAAATGTTCGATTTACACGAAAGACCTGTATTTCATAAATATTGTTCGCTTGTGCCATGCAATGTGCCATGTGGTCTTACTCAAGGTCTATAATTTTATATGGGGAGAGGGGGAGGAAGCCTTAACTGGAAAGTAGTGAGAAAGTTTAGGAGGATCGCTCCTGCTTGTTTATAAAATTTTAAACTGCATATTTCATCCCAGTAATAAAATTTCAATCATTTTCATTGTTTCATCAAATATTAAATCTCATTATTTTATTCCTTTATTGAAAGCGGACAAAAGTATATAGCTTACATGACCCTTGTATATAGCTTACATGAAGAATCAGAAAGTACAATCACATTTCTTCAAAAGACACCGTCCAATTTGAAATAAATCAACAAGACACTTAAATTTAAGTGTCTTGTCACCATAGAAATTTTTGGTGGTGTTGTGTTGACATAAAACTTTGCTTCATTCTGAAATTTTGAGTACAAAATTAACAGAAATGGTGTAAATATATAATAATAAAACGTCTTTAATGTCTGTCGCGATTGATATTTAAAAATTCTTTGTTTCTTTACTGAGAAAATGATTTATATCAAGTTATACATAAAAGATTTAACTGAAAATAAGCACAACCACTATTTCGCCAAATCAGCTGGTCAACAAAGGCGGGTTATTTCAAAATGAAGAGAACAAAATCATCAGAAACATAGCAAATGAGAGGTGAGATATGTTTCTGATTTTTTTTCTTCAGTTTTACAGTTTGACCTTATTAATTGGCGAATTTTGAAGTAATTATTAAGGGAAATGTTTTTTCTACAAATCATCAATATAGGATATATTTAATTCCATTATTAAAACCAGTGGGAATTTTCTTCCTAAAACTTCTTCATATATTTTCTTATAAAAGTGCTATCCTTTCTCCCTCTCATATAATATGGTATATCTTTGGTAAAGCTGCAAATTCCTTGCATGGTATTGGCTAAAAGGGGTTGTGAAATGTTGAAATGTTTACTAAATATAGCGTATGATCTTTGGCGACTTTTCTTTTGGGGAATTGATCACTGACATAAGTTTACAAGTACCCGAAAATTAAATATGTATTTTAGATGCCTTTCTTCCAACAGATTAAAATCAAATTTGGTGTATAGCTACAAATGTGGCTATATACCATAGCATACTAAATTTCATTTATTGAAGTAACTGCGTTTTTGATTTTTGGTACACACATGCATGCGAAATTATAGACCGACATGAGGTCAATCCTTTGTCAGATTTGTTTCGAATTTTGATAAGAATATGCCCTTTAGATGTTGAACCTGTAAACAAAATTCCATTTATCACGCTCACTTGCAATCGGACAGCTGGACAGATAGACTTCTAAATGGATTACGTTTAAAATTTGACATAAGTCTACAAATGTGGCATGACGTATATAACCCGAATTTCGTCCAACTAACTGAAAACATTTTTCAGTTGCTGAGTTCAGATATGAAAGAATAATTCCAAAAAAAAAAATTTTTTTTTAAAATCATGTGAGAACATTATGTTGTTTTGTTTTGGGGGTATTGAAATCTCAAAATGCATGGGCAGAAAATTGGTGATTTACCGTTTTTTCAGACATTAATTTTTCGCTTTTAGGGTTATTAGAAAATGATAAAAAAATTATCACATTTGGCGACTTATTACCATTAAAAAGTTAAAACTTCGAGAGATTTTCCATCATGCACCCGCTTTTCCTGTCTGGCCAATAAAGGGCAGGTACATCTATACTTATAATAAAGCTCAATGTGTGTGTGTGTGTGTGTGTGTGTGTGTGTTGGCGCTCCACAGACCAGACCATTCAACCTACAGCTACCAAATTTGGCACGTGTATACCTTGGAGTCCGGGAATGTGCACCTGGGGGTTATTTTCTCGAATTTTTAACTAGAATTTTATTTATTTAAAAATTAAGCGAAATTTTGACGTGTTTCCGCTATAACTGCCGAAAATATTACCGCACAAAAACGATTTTTACATGAAGTTAAAGATAAAAAATTTATCTTTTAAATGATACTACTGTTTTAATCTTAAAATTAAATTTCTATTTTTAATGAATTTTTAAATAAATATTTTAACTATGTTTTTCAATAATTTTTTTTGTCAAAAATAAAAATGAGGATTAAGCACGTTTCGCATTCCTGAGAAAAAAATAGCTTTTTTCAAAGTGTTGCCATTACATTGATTAAAGCTCTAACTGAAAATAAATTAAATCTTTTTGGAAATGAAATCTGCAAAAATATAATTTTGTCACGCGTTTGTAGGAAATGAAGCAAATATGAAATATCATTTTTTCTGAAAAATAAATTCAAGAAAAATTATTTTATGATCTTTTACACTCTCTATACAGGGTGTTTATTCAGTCCCGGATCCATTTTGATATTTAATGACTCATAAAATAATGAAGATGTAAACAAACTTATGGCATTTATTGATGGAATAACTCATATATTTTCCTTTTCAGGTTTGAATATTTTTACTTTTGTAAATATCGTCTGCGCGTGTTTTTAATTTCAGATAATTTCATTTTCCAGTCTAAATATCTGTACTTTTCTAAATATCGTCTGCTTATTAATTGCATTTTTCTCTCTCTTTTGTTTTTGGCAACTATTGAAATGTTTACTTTTGATGTGTTTTTTCTATGTAGTACTTTTGTATGTGATGTTTTATTCGATCGGATATTAAGGAGAATGCATACACCACAAGAGAAAGCACAGATTTTATGGTGGTCATAGAGTTAATTTCCAATCAACTAAATCACTGACTTTTAAGAGTTAATTTCAAATCACTTAAACTGACTGATTTATGAAGATTTGAATATCACTATTCAATAAAAAAAGGATA
>JAPMOR010076225.1:87032-107936 GCA_026543865.1 Argiope aurantia | reverse complement strand
GGAACAAAATATTATTATTGATTTCATTTCAATCCTTTTGAAAGCAAAACTAAAAACTGAATTTCATACTGAATCTCAGAAATTTTTGTTGAATTATTGTTTGAGATATTACATAAATTATGAAAAATATTTTGTAGTTAACATAAGACTTAAATACCGAGCGATTCTGTTTGCAATACTCATATTCAATAATAATAATAATTAATAAATAACAATAAAGATGATAAATAAAATAAAGAGCTTGAATTTATTAAAAAATATCTTAATATTAATTGCAATTTCGTCATTTATATTTTTAATTAAAGTTGAATTTTTACCGGAAATGGCAACAAATTAGCAAAATATATATAGTAAATTGAACGAAACGATATAAACAATATAAGTATGGTATGACTATCAAAATTTGAAGATTAAAAATGTTTTCTTTGAGAATCCTTTAAGAGACCAGTTACTTAAAATATTTAATTGAAAATTGTAGCGAGCGGTAATACTGGCGAACCGGCTGGTCGCCAAAGGCGGCTAGTATATATATATATTTAAAAAAAATTTTGCCACTTAACTGGTATATTTTGGTTCCATAGATGCTTTTAATACATTTTTCATGCAAATACTCAAAAATATAACTATTTTCGAATATTTTTCAAAAAAGAATAATCTCGAATGTAGTCACATGCGGCAAGCTTTAAATACATCCCTTTCCCCTCCAAAAAAATTACAGCAGAGGTGAAAAAGAAAGCTGCCCCGGGTGAGGGTCGAACTCACGACCTTCAGATTACCCCATAGGGAGTGATTATGAGACTGACTACCGAAGCTTGCAAAGGAATGAAATCGATGGTTTCTTTTGAAGTAAATATTGATTTGTTTCGTTGATGCTATCAGTTATTACTTTGTAGCTTGGCTCTGATTTTATTCGATTTTCAAATCAAACATTATAGTCATGTATATTAGCCGTTTGTTTTTAATGGTTTAAATTAGCCGCCGTTTTACATAAATGATGAATCTGCTTCCTCTGAACGTATTACTCATATTCATTTTACTCATAAATTGAAATAGATTATTTCTGCATGATGAGAAGATTGTTCATATTATTGTTTTAAATGTTTATCAAATCCCTAGAGTCAGCAAACATCAGATTACATTTAGCAAACGATAACGTTTATATCATTTGCTAAATTATCACATTTTGATGTTTAAAACAAACAACTGTGTTTAAACCAGATGTTTGAAAATTTTATAATCGTGTATGGAAACATATGCCAAATAAAATTTTAAAAATTTAGTCAAAAGATGTTGAAAAAAAATAGTACGTGATTTTTAATAAGCAAATATCATTTTTATTAATTACAGACAGTAACAATATTTCACACTGTGTACATCAAAAGCTAGACACATCAATATAAGAAAATTGAGACTGAATTTTTAAGTTATTAAATTAGAGTTAGCTAGTTGTAAAAGAGTTAGCTAGTAGTACTAATCAAATATCATATATCCAACACATCCTCCTCCAAATGCTAACAGATTATACAGTGGCTCCCAAAAGTGTTCGTACACTAAAGAAATTTGCAGAAATTGTGTTCTATACTTCTTAATAAAGCATTTTATTAGTTGGTGTTTTTTAATTAGCATCTTTAAATAGTTCTTAATAAAACTGAACAAATATTTTTTATAAAAAATCAAGTAGTATTGTTCTAAAAAATAAATAAATAAAAAATGTCACAAAATTAGAACACAAAAGTCTTCAGACATCCAAACATTATTTATTTAAATTCATCATAAGAATATCTTTTGCGGCTTATTTTTCTTCTAATTAAAGAATACACTAAAATCGTTTGATTTCAGTATTTAATATCACAATTATTTATTCTATTTACTTTATTCTTAGATATGACGCGCATTCGGAAGAAACGAGTTTAGACGTACGAAAATTAATTATATTTCATTTTAAAGCTGGAAAATCAACTAGAGGCATTGCTACTATAACTAATCTACCTCATTAAACGGTGCAAAGCATAATAAAACGTTACAGAGAGGGAAAAAGGATTGCAAACAAGCGTAATGGTCGCCCTCAAATTCTGTCAGCTAGAAGTCAAAGAAATATTGTGAGTAAATTTTTAAAAAATCCACGTCTGAGTACAATAAAGTTTACTTCACGATATAATGAATCAAATGGAACTTCTATTTCCTGTGAAACTATTTGTAGAATTTTTCGGAATGCTGGTATACATGGCCGCTCTGCACGAAGAAAATTCTTTGTAAGTCAGAAGAACAGAATTGCTAGGCTTAAATTTGTAACATCTATGATAATCCAGCCAGAGAGCTATTGGAATCGTGTCTTATTTGCAGATGAAAGTAAGTTTAACATCTTTGGGTCGGATGGGAGAATCATTGTATGGAGAGAAAAAAAACGAAGAACTTAATTCCAAGAATTTAGTTGGAACAGTAAAACATGGCGGTGGAGGTGTCATGGTTTGGGGGGGGGTATGTCAGTGACTGGAGTTGGCAATTTAGTATTCATTGATGGTATAATGGATCATAGAGTTTATATAAATATTCTCGATAATAATTTAAAAGTGTCAGCACAAAAATTGGGCATTTTAAACAATTTTGTGTATTACCAAGACAACGATCGTAAGCACACGGCCATGAATGTTCGTCTTTTTTGCCTCTATCATTGCCCTCAAACCCTTAAAACACCAGCTCAATCACGGGATTTAAACCCTATAGAACATATTTGGAAAGAATTAGAGGTGCGAATAAGAAGTCACGACATTAAATCGAAAATTCAACTGAAAGCAGTAATGATCGAAGAATGGAACAAGATCGGTGCAGAAGTAACCAACCGTTTAGTTAAATCTATGCCCAAACGTTTAAAGGCTGTTATAAAGAATAAAGAATATCCTACTAAATACTAAACATTTAGAAAAATTTAGAAAATTTTATATTTAGTGATGTTTTTTTAAAGTGTATGATCACTTTTGTGTCCTATTTTTGTGCAATTTTATTTATTGTCATTTTTAAAAAAATAATTTGCATCGTAATTAAAATTTATTCTTCACTGCCTTATTAAGAACTGTAAAAATATGCTATGAAAAAATTTTCATGTAAAAATAAGAATATATAATGGTAAATAATGAGGTTTTTAATTGATTCTTGTTGGTGTACGAACACTTTTGGGAGCCACTGTATTTCACACATCTCACAACCAAAGACGTAACGAAGAAAATTAGAATGTGTTTGATTCGATTTTGGAGTGACGGATTTAAACATTTTGCACCTCGCGTCGGGATGAAATATAATTCCCCTTTATGAATAAAATATTTATGTATAAATATTTCGTTCGAAATATTTATCATAAATATTTTATTTTAACTTATAATTTAATCGACATGCCAACTATTTATGAAAGTTGCATTTTTATTTTTAAAAAACTTTTAATGTTTAACTTTTTTGTGAAAATCTTTATTATTAGTTTTCTTTTTTCTAAATCTTTATTTTTACTAATCGCCTTTGGAAATCGGTAAGTTCGCTGGAAATATTCGTTCCATTTAATTTCAGTAAAACCGTTTTGAATACAATTTCATGTCCATGATACCATTAAACTGTCTGAGAAAGTTGTGTTATTTTAATTGTTTTACTTATGTTCTGCTCATTGTACATATAAACCTTTCTACTGAAGATCAGTCTCATGACATCATAGCACTACTAAAAACGTAATTGTCCGGTTGAACTATTTTATATTGTTCATTTCACTTTTTTATTTGTCTTATAAATTACAGAGTTATTAAACGAAACTCATTTTTAGCTTTAAAAAAAATTTTAAAAAATCACGTTATCAATTATTTGAGGAAACAATGAAAACTGCTTGAATTTCAAAACAACATTGCAATATATTACTGTCAATCAGCTAAAAACTAATAATAATATATAAAAATAGTCAAAATTCAAAAAATTTTACTCCTTGTTAAATTTGTATCATTAAAAAGATATTTTTTACATATTTAAAAAATATCTTAAAACGATATAGAAACGATATAAAATTCATTTTTGTGCAATAATATTTTTAAAAGTTAAATTTAATTTAAATTATAATTGATTGAATGGTTAATTGAAATTTCAAAAATATCGCTCCCTGGTATACATTTCCAACCTCCAAGAAATACATGTGCCAAGTGTGGTCTGCAGACCTGTGTGAGCACCAACACACATATTCATCTTTATTATTAGTAGAGATGACACATGGCACTCACGTTTTTAAACAGTTTCTCTTTTAATAGCACTCTGTATAGCAAAGTACTGTAATAACAAAGTGAACATAGTGAAAATAATAAGAATCTGGCCAATTACAGCTGACAAAGTGATAATGATATCCTAATAATTCATCACAAAATTTATATCTTTTTCAAAGTCATTTATTTTGCAGTCAGGCGAAAAATATTTTTTTTATCATCTTTCCTGAATTCTTCTCCTGCCCAGAGTCTGCTTATTCGGAAATTTTTCACTGATATTTTATAATTACAGTAAAAGAAATGCAAGTGGACATTTGCTTCCCGAATGATAACTGGATTACATATCCAGATTTTATTTGATTTCAAAACAAAGATGTATGAAATATATAATAAACCATAGATTTAACGAAATACAAATGTACAAACTATTACGAGTCTTTGGAGTGTTTAATGCAACAGTTACCCACCATAGCTATACATGCTTCACACGTTGTTTATATATATTGTTATGCCATAATTAATTCGCATTCTGTTAAATATTTATTAAACATTTTCTTTAATTAAATTTATTGACAAATAGTCTTCTGTACTGCCTCCCTTAAAAATTTTTGATGTCATATTCTATTATAAAAATTTGTTTCTGCATACTTGAGCTATTCTTAAAGTTTTCCCCATAATTTTAAGATATCTTCCATGATAGATTATTTTCTAATATCTCAAAAAATTTTTAAGAAACTTATTTCAATTCTGAACTGACTTCTCAAGATAAAATAGAGGAAGATTAATTTGAATGGCCGGCAGTAGTGACAAATATTAAAATTTTTCCGTTCGTATATTTCCCCCATATTTTTTTTTCACATAATTCTTTGTGCGTATGATGGAAACCAGCTGAAGTGCCTCCTTGGATTTTCTAATCTATATACTATATATATCAACCATTAACAAATCAAATCAGTTATCTCCAATTTTTATTTTTATTTATTGTATTTTTATGTCAGTGCATTTTATATGCTCCTAATTTTATTATATTCATAGTACATTTTTCCATTAATAAGGTGCAAGACCACTTAATGAAATAATTTTGTTTGTAATCGAAAAAATATTTATTTCCGCAGCCCAATTGCATTTCTCTGTAATTTTCTATAAACCCACCAACACACACCGCAATATATATTGCATTCCAATCTATACCACAGCGTATGTATACGTGCGAACAATTGCCTTATAGAAATGTAAGCTTTCTAATGTTATTTCATTACCATTTGTATGTGAAAGAAATTAGTCACTTTTAGACCAACTGCCGCAAAAGTAAATACATTTAAGGATTATCGAATAATTATTCTAATTTTAGTTGCAATCGTTTTAGAATCACTGGGAGTGGTCTCTCCAAAGCTTTCTCGCACACTCACTAGTAAAGGTGTTCTCTCAGAAAACAATTTGAAGTTCAATAGTTACAAAATATCAATCTTTGGCGCGAATTTGGCATTTTTACTGAATTTATCGTAGGATCCATGGCGATTAATCCATAGCATGCGGTTAATAGTATCCGAAAATCGAATAAATTGGTTTTTCCCAATCGATTGAAACAAAAATTTGACACAAAATTACAATTGTGGTCACAAAATCCCAAAATCCCGCCTTTAAATCATTGCGTTTTTAGAGTTATGGAGTTTACATGTTTCTGAGGGAACAGATAGACATGCAGTCAACCCCTTCTTCGATTTAGTTCCAAATTTGATTGGTATCTACACTACAGTTATAAATGTTAAATCTGTGTACGTAATTTTATCTATTTAGCTTTCTTTATTTTGTAGTTATCATGCTAACGTATATTCAAAAACCAGCAGAGACAGAATTGCTTTGAACGGATTTTGCACAGAAATCTACACAATTAAAATTTGAAAAATCTACAAATTTAAAAGAAATCTACAAATTTGGTATAAAGACCATTTACCAAATTTCATCCATCTAGCTCAAAGCGTTTTTGTGAGTTATTTTTGCCACAGACAGACAGATATTTTCCAAAATTGTGCTTTTTCAACTCAGAGAGATCTGAAACGTGGAGATTCGTCAAAATCTCGAGATCCAATATTTTGGCGCTTACTGTACTTTATCTTTACTTCGTATACGAAAAAGTAAAAAGGAGACAAATTTTATGCTGCTGAATAATTAATTAGCTAAATAAACTAATGATTAGTTTTTTGTAAAAGCTTTAATAAAATAAATATAAGATGGTGTAACATTCCCCGTTTCCCAGTACTGATAAGACATTTACAGCCAGCTGTGTCGTCGCTGTTGCTTACTAAACTCCTCGAGATAGCCTGATGGTGGATCTTTTCACCTGGGTGGTCTTACATCTGTTCATTAACGACTACAGTGAAAGAACACATGTGGAATTCCTCGTCCCAGATAGTACCTTCAAAGAGAAAGGGGTGTCCAAACATCTGGATGCTAGATATTTCTCTTAGTGAAAGGACCTTCCCACGACCCGCTGAGAGAGCACATTGCTGAACACCGATTGGCCGAAAGAGAGCTCAAATGACCAATGTAAATTAAGAGGTGGAGATTGTCGCTAAAATAAAATGCGGAGATTTTTTTTTTTTTTCTTTTGAGGAGGAGGAGAGAAGAAACGAATTGCAGGCGGACCGTTGGATTACGCCCACGAGTTCGGAGTCCAAGAACCAACTGAGTTTCAAGAAAGCTTTCGACTTTGACTGTTGTATCTCCTACTACAGGTGTAAATAACTATTTATTTAACCAAGATTAGAACAAGTTGTTTTTGCTATATATAGGGCTGTAAAATAAAGAATTGCCTGGAAATTCTGCTTCGTAATTTAATCAGTCTAGAGCAAGACATTACAATGGCAATTTTCTCACAATGAAAAATAATTTGAAGAATGAATTTAATTTTACTTTTTTTCACCTGCCAAATCGATTAATTCCTTCAATCACGTTTGAGTTTTAATAATAGCAATAATTCCAAAACTTTGGTATTTTGCATATTTTAAAATCGGTTAAATAAGAATTGTATCTGTAATAGTATATTCTGCAAAGTTTATTTAAATTTATTTTAAATAAACATTGCAATTTAATATAGTACTGTTATCTTTCACCACTTTCTGTTTTATGGAGTTAATTTCGTAATTGACTATCGTGTATGTTACAGTCAATGTAATTAATCGGTTATAATTAATATTAACCTTAGTTGTTATTGATAATAATAAATTAAGCATGTTCACCTTATCATACACTATATAAAAATGAATATTTGTGACTTTTATTTAAATTTATAGTTTTTACCCTATCTCTATAAAATTTGACACACGTATTCATCTAGACTAAACGAAGAGCCCTGCAACTTTTTCAAATGTTCAAAATCAATTAAATTATACATTAATTAGAAATCAAACAAGTTTTTTTTTTTTGGGGGGGGGGACATCTTTCACCTATATCGTCCGAAAATATTATGTAACAAACATGATTTTTAAAATCTTGTGACTCAAAAAATTTCCCTTCTAGTGATAACAATTGCATTTCCGTACATTTTTTTTCTCTGATATCAATAGTTTTTTAATTTGATTTCTTGCACAACATGGAACAAAACTATTTATTCCTATGTTGAAATTCAAACTAATTTCATTGTTCCATCAAACCATTCAATAGCATGATTTTTTTATGATGATGATGATGATGAAAAAATTGCTTTCTTTGAGCATTCATTCAGACAATGGATTTTAACTTATGTTTTTAATTCGTAATCTATATACTCAATACGCACACGCAGCGAATTGTAGTAGATTAATTCCATTTAATTCATATTTTTCAGCTTTAACAAATAACAAGGTAACATTTTGAGTAAATGCATTTCATAATAATAATTTACTAGCAAGAAGCTAAAGCCAGCAATTGCTTTTGTATCATGGTCATGTTACTGGACTGTGAAACACAAGCTCCCAGGTTCTATCCTCGCTCATACCAATTCACTACATTGGTGACCTCGGACGATGAACCTTCAACCATCGTACAGCCGTTGTGGCGCCATCTACCCACAGCAAACTAAAGTCGTCAGATTCACTTGACGCAGCAACCCAAAGTCGTCAGACTCACTTGATGCAGCAACAACAACCCCTCATCAACACACGCTCGCCATAGCTCTTGGTGCTACTCAAATGGGTACAGGCGCATTAGACTCAATAGCTAATAATACATCACCACTCAACAGCCATATCGTTCGTCTCACCTCGACTCACTTGAAGGAGAGTCTGTGGTGAAAGCTTATAAGCCAGTTAACAGCTACGCTGCACGAGCAATTGCTTTTGTATCGTGAACATGTTACTGGACTGCGAACCACAAGGTCCCAGGTTCTATCCTCGCTCATATCAATTCGCCACAAAGCCAACAGTCCGGACGAGCAGACTATACACCTAAGGCGGCTATAATGTATATATATAAAAAGGCACATTTAGCCTTTGGTTTGAGGATGTGTGCGAATAAAGTTGTAGATATGTGTACAAATTTGAATTCAAAATCCATACTCAGATCTACTCAGTTTTTTCTATAATATTACGAAACCCAAAATGTGTCACTTCACATAGAAGTTATGATAGGAGTTTACGGACTCTAATCCAGTACTTTCAAAGCATGCAGAAGATGGTTGGAAGAGTACAGAAAAGGTATTTGATTATGCTAAAAAGCTGAAGGGAGAACACTCCTATTAGGTGAAATTATGTGTGTTTATCTTATTTAGTATACGGTCCTTACAACGAAATTAAATTGCATCAAATTTTAAATGTACCCATCTATCGGAAATATGTGTGTCCGTCCATGCGCTTGTGCATAAGATAACTTAACAGCATTATAAACTAAACACATGACAGTCTGTGTATTTATCTCTGTAGATCATTATTAAATTTTGAATCACATTCATGAATACTTCGCTGTTTGTCAATCTTTTATTTCCTGTATGTGCGAAAGCAATAATTCAAAATCGCAACTAGCTAGATAGATGAATTTTCGTAATTTTGTATTAAACTTATAAATGCGTGTCTAATAGCAGACCAAATTCATTTAATTATAGAATGTCAACTCTTTTCTGCATAAAAAATACAATCATTCAAGAACGCATTGAGCAAGATAAATGAAATTTGGCATGCAGCCTTGACATCAAAATCATTGATCTGTATCAAACTTATAAATGTGTCCATATGCTTTCCATCTCTCTCTGTTTATATTAATAATCAAGATTTATATGAGTTTGCATGCGTGTGTGTGTGTATTAGTGCTCTTCAACGCTGTCTGTTTTACCTAGATATTAAATTTCTTAGAAATTTATTTTAGAGGAGGAATAATGGCATGATAGGACAATTTTTTTTTTGAAATTTTAATTTATTAGAAATTAAGCGAGAGATTGGCATTTATTAAGCAATAACATCTAAAAATTTTAGTGCACAAATATAACTGTTACACCATTTTAAAATAATATATATATATATATATCTTTTATATTACATACCGCTAGTTGCCGGGTATAATTTCATAGTCACTTTCTGAATTTTGATAATTTTTTTTTCAAAATACTTAGCTGCTTAATTTGAAATAAAACGTTTCATTGTTGAAATGAAATCAAACTACTTAGATTGTTTCATCAAATATTTAATCCCATGATTTTCCTTCATTGTTGATAGTTAAGGAAAATATTCTGTTATCACCGCAGTTTACGGGATAGAAAAAAATTAGAGAAAGAAGTTACAGTACGGTGAAAGATAAGGTGCAATTAAAAGATTGCAGAGGTAGATTACTTCAGCCCCATTAACGATACTATGATGTCACGAGGCAGAACTCCATTAAAACGTTCTTTTACACCAAACAAAATAGGTGTATGATTAATAAGATAGCACGGATTTAATACCGTCACAATTTGATGCTTACTCCATACTTTAATTTTAGATTATGAACATCAGATTATGCATAATTGATTAAAATGAAATAAATACAATCAATATTTCAGGTGAATCAATTGATTGCCAAAAATAAAAGTTCAAATAGGGTCATATTATTAAATAGGTTTAGTTGGCAATTGCTTAATGGTCCCGAATTTCAAAACATTTGTTGCGATATTTTCGGAATATATCAATTTTATGCTTTCATTTAATTTACAAAGACTGTGCTTTCGAATTGATTCAAATTAAAATCAAATATCGTTTAAATGTTAGAACATTAGTCTAATATTCCAAATTAATTATATTTTACAAACTGAATATTATGTTGCTTAAAAACTTTAGTAAAAAATATATTGTTTCATAAGTGTTTTTAAAAAAAATGAGTCCGATTGTATAATTAAATAATATTTAGACTGAAGGCAAAAGATTTTTTTTTTTCCTATTTTGTTTAACATTGCATATTTACATTTTAAATATAGGAAAGTATTCTGAATACTAATTTATTATGCAACAGTTATTGATTTTATTCTACAAACTAAATGAAATCCTACAAAATTGTATTATTTCAGAAAATCTGAAGTTTATAGGGCTGCGGTTCTCTAATTTCAGTTTCATCATAAAATTCAAAGGATGGTCAACTGGAAACCTGATACCAGTTAATCAAAAATTGTACCTGCTCTTTGGTTCAAGACATGTCTGACAAATAGAAACAAAATATTTATAAATGGTCATACTAATATGAATAAGAATAGCCTTTTTATGTTAATATTCAGTTTATAGAATTATTTTTTAAATTTTGAATCTAAATGTATTTTATTTTTCCTATTTATTATTCCTAATTTAAATCATTATATGTTTATTAAATCACAATATTCTATTAGTCAGATTTTAATCTCAAATATTTCCCTTTAACCTTCAATATAATTTTTTTAAGAATAAGAATAAGTGGTTTAAATAGGCATAACTGTAACACTTATGAAAAATAAAATTAAAAATTTTTTTAATTAAAATAGCCAGACAAAAATTAAATTTTAAAATGCACGTTATAGTCCAGTTCAAAATGGTTCATACGATCAACTAACCTGATTTGTGGTATTTGTTCTAAAACAAGCAAATTAAAAAGAATTAAGAACAAATATGCGCTTTCATGTGACTTCTTATTCCCGCCTTTTCAAATGCAGATGTCTTACAATTTTGAAACAATTCTATCACGAGTTCAGATCTGTTACGTCATATTACATCAGATGATGCAGTCCAAGCATGCGCGCTAGTGCAATTTTTACTGCCGGAATGCATGACTACTTAACTAGTTGACCGAATGTTTCTTCTTTTTTTTTTTTTAGATTATTTTGAAAAGAGAACGAAAAATGATCTAGTGCCTGAAATGACAGCCTTATTTTCTTCATTTATTATCGTACAAAACCAACACACCTTCACTGATACGTCATCTAGGAGACGACGTGAAATCCTACCGACAAAACATATCTTTCTAAACAAATCGCTAAGAGAAACTAGTCGTTTGAGCTCCGAAAATTTCGGCATAATGATCTAGTTTCGTCACAATAATAAACATATCAGACGTCGAATCAGCTGTTTTGCATTCTAACAGATCTAAATATATCTGTGCATCACTTAATTTTAATTTTTATTATTATTCGAGCTGACATTGTCTTTCTATGACAGATAAGTGATCTTTGTCCTCATTATCAATGAAAAAAGATGGAATAGGTATTATCTAACGTTAGTATGGATTATTTGTTATGAAAGCCTTTCTTTTCTGTTGCACCAACCGTTGTTAATTCAAGAGTCGTACATGAATTTTTATACCTCAAAAATTATGTAAGTAACATATTGATTATTATTGTGATATATGTGTAGCATTTTATAGAAACAATATTTATATTTTAAATATTGGAACACTGGAAATTATTATATTTAGTCGATTATTTGTTTAATTAAAAATGAGTTGAGGAGTTTGGATTATATAATTTCTGTATTCCATTCTTATTTTCAAATGTTTCTAATTATTTTGAATTTGTTTTGTTTTTATTGAGTTATATTCTTTTTTACACTACAGTAATTTTGGTAAATTTTACTATAGTAAGTAATAAGTTCTAAATTTTATTGATGAGTTATTTAAATTTCTACTTAGAATTTTTATTAAGTAATAATGTGTAAATAACTTCATAAATAATATGTTTTGGGGGTTTCTTTTTAATGTCTAATAGAAAGCTTAGAATAATACTTGCAAAATTAAATTAATTCCTTTCATTGCAAATGCATAAATGAAAGCAGATTTTTTTACCCCCTTTATTTGTTTTATTCTTTTGATCAATCAAAATGAATAGTTACATTTTAAATGTTAAAAATAATAATGATTTAATTTTTATTCACTTTCTTTAAATGCTTATCTTTCTATAACAACAAGAAAATATTTTTTAAAAAATATCGGTCAATTTATTAACTTTTCAAATATAATTTTTTCAAAAATATGTTCTATCTGGCAAGATAATATATTTCCAATGAAGCTATTTTATTGAGTGATGATTTATAATTAATATGTTATATTTAACTTTGCTTAGTTTAATTATATATTTAATCAAATATTCCATGTATGGAATATGATATATTTAATTATGCTTAACCCAATTAAAGCCTGATTCAAATATATTTTCTAACTATTCCATTTTGCAAAAGAATTAACCAAAATTTTAATTTTGTACAAAATTAACCATGAAGTTAATTTTAAATTAATTAATTATAAACTAATTAACAAATTGTCTGGGTTTTGTGTAAAATTAACCACAAGTTAACATTTAATGGTAAGAAAATATTTTTGCTACATTTAATAGTTAATTTTGTTGTAAAATTAAACTTTTTCTTATCTTCTGCTGTTGAATTATTTTTTTAATTTAGAGGTACACTATAATATTTTTATTAATGTATATATGTATGCTTTATTGAATCTTTACACCATCCTTTTCTCTTATTATAATTTGCTTATACATTGTGGAAGTCTATAAAATTTCTTGTTTTACTTTTTCTATCAGTATATTTAAAAAGCTTTCTGTTTCATTAAAATTATTATTCTAAATTTCATTCCTAAACTTGTTGAAGCCCATTTTATTTTGAGGTATAGATTTTTTTTAATATTCTTTTAGACCATATTTATAATGCAATGATTAAATAGTGTATTTTTAGCAGAAAATTATTTATTTTAAAAGCTTTTATAGATAATTACTAATATCAAAATAATAAAGAATATTTTCAAATTCCTTTTATTATCTTGTAAGGTAAGGTTTTTTCCCTCTCTTTTTAAAATAATGACATTTTGACTTTAGAATCTGACTAAAGAATAGTGTATACTTGCTGAAATTGCTCAGATATGTGTGGATGTGTATTGACATTAAATAAAACAAGAAACAAAATAGATTCCAAACAGTTCAACCATGAAAATGAAATGTAATACGGGTACCAGACATTGGGTACTATTGGTCTTATAGAGGTCTTGAGGTTTATTTGGCAAGTTCAGATTAGGCCCCTTTATACATGTATAACTATCTTGGTGATATATCTTTTTTGCTTGGTAATAAATATACAAATACATTTAATTTTAAAATAAAATGCTTAGAACACAACACTTTATTATTTGGAAATATTAATTGAAATGTAGTCTTTATGCATTAAGCATGCAGAATAATTGTGTCTACATATTTGAAAACTATTTGAGAACAAAAAAAAAAAAACATAACAGTAAAATATATTTTACTTAGTGCTTTTTCATTTGCTACCTTTGACAATATTATTAAAACATTTCTTTCATGTATAATATATTATTCTGGTAATAATTACCCAAAAAGTTTCATGAAGTAAATGTTTCTTAGATTAAGCCTTCTTGATTTATGATTTTTATTCATGCCATATTGAAAAATTTGTTTATAAATAGTATGCATGAGTCATTTTTATAGTTGAGCATAGGATCATAAATACAAAAGACAATTGCTACAGACCACTGTCTGTTAATTGATAAAGAGGAAAAGGTAAAGCACAGGTTTTCTTACTTACAATAGTATTATAACATAATACACACTTATGCTACAAATTACTTAAAAATTTTCTTTAAGTATCTAGCCCAAGGATTTGAAATTTCTTTTGCATTCTACCTGCCAATGTGTTTTTTACATATGATGCATTTATATAACTGAGTTGTGATGTTATTAATTTGAATTGCATTCAACCAATGCAGTGAAATTAATTTGATGTATCTTTTTTTATTTATTTTAATATCAAAGAGCCATCTTTTATGTTTTGTTCTCATGTTCTTTACAAAAAAGAGCTTTGTGCTGTGCGTCCAAATCACATTTAGAGCTAGTATATTTATATAAGACCTCCTGTATAAAAAATAGAGTAACAAAAAGTATCCTCAAAATTTTTCAAAAATTCAAGTTATTTTAAATAAACTAAAAATAATGAGGATGTTTAAATTTAGATTATTAATTTAATGTACAATTAGAAATGGTAATAAGAAATTTTGCTATATATATTTACATTTTGTCATTTTTCTACTTTCATTAAATAAATATCAGATAATGTGACAATAATTACATTTTACTAATGTTTAATTAAAAGTAAATGATATTAATTTCCCAAAATTATTTTGTTATGCAGTATCTAAAACCAGTGTTTGCATTATTAATTGCATGCTATTGAATAATTGTCAAAGAAATCATAATACTTGCAATCAGCAATTAATTGTCAAAAAAATTTCTAACAGTCTAATATTAGTCTGTGAACTATATTCAACAATAGTATGTCATTGCACCCAAAGATTATCAATGGCATGCAATTAAGCCAAGAGTTTGCCAATATCATGCAATTAATACTTAAATAACCAAAAAAAAAAAAACATATTTTGCTAACTTTGTGCATCTTTCTAAATATAAATTTGTTAGATCTGTATGTATATTAAAATGCTGAGATTAAAATATGTAAACTATTATGATGTTCATTATATTAATATTATCCATCAAAATGTTCAATAAAATATCATGTTTATCTATTACAAAATTTAAACACACAACACCAGTTTTGCTCAGTCATAGTGACTATTTTTTTATCTTCTGCAATAACATTTACATATATCTGAATTAATATACTGAATGCATGATAATTCAGATACAAGTATTTATAATTAAAGTATAAATATTTGGAGTTTAATTGCAAAAAAAAAAAATTATTGACTAACTGCAATGCCATTTTGAATAATATTATTTTTTTTAATTATTATTTATTTACCTCAGATCTCAAAACAAATTGCCAACAAATGAACCTTCTTAATATCTTATGCAAAATGAAATTTATCATAAATTAAAATTCCTCAGGTAAATCAAAGACCATAAATATGAACAAGTACTGCTTATTTATATCGGAGGAACTGATTTATGGAAAAAGGGATATAGTTTATCTTTTCATTTCTTGGTGCAAAAGTAATGTTTCATGCTGAATTTGTATTGTAAATTAGACATAAAAGTTAAATAACAATTGATTTACTAAAATTAAATGAGCATTTTAATGCAGAAATAAATTTTGAGCTGTAACATTTTCATGTTTAACATTTAAATTTTTTGCATATTAGTAATTTATTTATTGACTTAAACAAGGCAGAATTTAATTTTTACAGTTCACTTTTCTTTTTTTTTAAATTTATAATTTATCTTACAAAATATTTTCAATAAGTTTTTCTTGTTCATGTTCATTTTCAACAGCACTATTAGGCTGTAGAATGTTGTATGCCTCTATTGCTCTTTCTAACAGTGTTCTACAATCCCTTAATTCAATAAAATCACTCAGTTTCCAGTACACAAGCTATTTAAAATGTTTCCTCTATAAAAAAAAAAGTCAGTACTTTTCTGTTAGCAGGGCACCAGCAAAAAATTGCCAAACAATGTAGAATTCCGCCAAATTTGTATTTGGTTCACAATTGGCAACATTTGCGCCCGACTAACGGAAAAGTGCCAAAAAATCATAAAGTATAAGATCAGGTAGATAAAAATTTACAAAAGGAAAAATTTAACTGATAAATAAATGTAACAAGTAGAAAGCATTCTGGGCTTATCGCTCGCTAATATAAATGAGTGATATAAGATATTAATTTTTTATGTCTATATTATTGCTAAAAATTCACCTATAACATCAGTTTTTATTGATGAAGATGAAAATTTAAACTTTATTTATAAAACAATTTCTCATACAAAATAATGTTGTATTTGGCCCTGTTGTATCTGTGCAGCATCTATTTTTTTTTTTTTTACTATGATCATTTTAAATTCAGCAATGCAGGTTAAGAATAAACAATATTAAGACAATTATAAGTTATTTTCAACTTGCAAAATTAAAGCTCTGTTGTTAAATTTTTTCATATAACACATAAAAAAGTACCATAATCTTTTTGTATTTTATTTTTATTTTGAATAAAATTATTTTTTTAGTAAAGCTGTATTGTTTAACAACATTGTCAATATAAATGTTTTTAGTTTTATCCTGTACAGTTATTTTATTTATTTATTGTATACTAATTTTGCAAAAATTCTCATTTTCATTAGCTTACAGAAACATGGCAAAACTTCGCCAGTTTTTGCTGTTGATTTGGAAGAATTTTAAATTACAATGGCGGCATCCTTGGATCACTCTTCTTGAGTTAGGAATTCCAGCAATTTTTTCCCTATGTTTGGTTTTAGTACGATCTTATATCAGCTCTGAACATGTGACTGATCCAACTTTATATGAACCTTTCAACATTAATGGACTGCCAGCTAATTTGACTCCAAGCTCTGGACAGTGGGAAATCATTTATGCCCCTGAAAGTGTATTTTTAGATAGAATAGTAAATAATGCAGCTTCAAAATTGAATGTGTTATATAGAGGTATGAAAAATGTTTCATTTTCTGTCAATTGATTTTTAAAATCATATTTATGACTTTAAGATTTCTTTTTCTCATGTACTATTAATAATTGTGCTTTCTTTACTCCATTTAAAATAGACATGTATTAGAACTCATTCTTTATTACACTTTCTTTTGCTGTATTAGAACTCAGTTGTTGTAATACCTTACTGACCACTTATGTAACTTTAAGATTCTATATCAACTCACTGGTTGTAATCAGTTGATATACATTACCATAGAAAAAACAAAAAATATTGAAGGATAAAAACATAATATAGCAATCTAGGCTATATTTAATTTTTTTAAACAAGCATTATAATATTTATTTTTTATTTATTTATTTATTTTTTACATATTAACAGTTTTAGCAAAATTTATGATGTGAAAATCTATGAATTTTGTAGCAAGAATGATTAATTTTACCACATATTGTCATTTCTCTGTTATGGTTTGTTGCTTAAATGTGAGCAGAGGTTGCAAGAGTATGAACTTTTCAAATAGTTGAACATTTTATGATGAAAATTTACAATACTTGATAAGTTGGCATATATTTTGGTTTGAAAAAATGCCATATTTAATAATGCATAAATGTTGACTCAAAATGTTGTTTTATATGAGACTATTTCATTAAAATATAAGCAATTTCATCAAATGTAGAAACTTGCAGCATAATAATAATAATCTCATAATTTTTTTAATGAAGTTTACTGTACTTGAAACATTTATACATATTTTGAATAATTGAAAAGTGGCATGTTTGGAAATATTTTAGCCACAATAATATAATAATTTTACCAATATAAATGTCAGGTTTTCTACTTATGATTATTCCTTTAATTGAAAGCATTTTAGCATTTATTTTTATTAATATTGCTTTTTTTTTTTTACTTTGAAGGTTTTAATGATGAAGACAGTATGCTTGCATTTGTCACCAATACAACAAATGATATACTATCTGGAATAGTTTTTGATCATACATTAGAGGATGGTCCATATAATTCTACAAATATTAAATATAAGGTAAAATAAAAATTTTGTATCCTTTATAATTAGCATATATGTAACTATTATTTTTTAATATTAAAAATATAAAACAAAAATAATAAATTAGTATACCTAATGAATTTATAATTATCTGTAGTATAAAATTTGCTAAAATATTAACGTTATTTCTTAGATGCTGTACAAATATTGTTCTAACAAAATTTTCATCTATGTTGTAGTAGAGTTTACAGAACAGTTGCACCAATAAATGACTAGAATTTTGCTCCCTTAATTAAACTAAAATGCCTCTACACTGATCACCTTACTGAACTTGTTCTCTTTGTCATTCAGCATATGTAGAAAGATTGATTTGAAATTAGGGAAAATGAAAATTGTAGTTCAGTGGCTGTTTGAATAGGAAAACATAATTACTAGAAATAAGGATGCATGGAAATGCATGAATAGCTTACTTCAGCATAATTGAACCTTTTATAACTGATCTTATTTGCAATATTGAAGCATTTAAATTTCATTAATTCAGCTGCAACAAACATTCTAGTTTACTCACCATTTGGGGGAAAAAAAAGTTTTCTGAAATATTTTTAGCAATGGTAATAAAAAAATAAAAAAAAAACATGCCTTCTGCAAAAAATCTATTAACTGCATTCAGATATCGGCCATGCTGCAAATATAATCAAAAAGTAATGTAAAATGTTTAAATTCCAAGACTGGAGTGGCTAGAAACAGCATCTACTCCTAAGCAAACCAAAAATTAAATAAGATTAATTTAAGAGACTTGTTAATTGGATTCAAGTTCAGTTCAATGCTGACTTAAATAAAAGTCAGCATTGAATTATTCACTTATATTTCACAACAATTATGAATTGTCATTATGATAGACCCCTTGTTACAAGCAAATCACTACAAAGGCAAATACAGGAAATAAAGTAATCTGATTTACTTCTTTTTTTTTATTAATAATTTTTTTCTATAATATATATGGAAAATAGACTTTTTTTTTAACATTTTGTCATTTATAACGTAACATAATTATGAAATGCATCAATTTTAGAGATAGAGATGTCTTTTTTCCAGATAGCATTTTATGTTATTTTTATTTATTTTTTCTTGTTATATTGTGTTCCCATTTAACTTTTTGGATGTTTATTATCATCTTCAGTACATCTTCTGTAAAGGAAAAATAAATCCTATTTATAATTTTCCTTCTATTAGTCTTCATTTCAAATAAATTTAAATCGGTAGGAATAATCTAAACTCGTTTTCTTTTGAAAAATCATGCACCTTGAAGCATGGCAATGTACATTACTCTAAGAAAACACTTTTTGCTGTTAAAAGAAATTTTAATCATTCTTCAATTAAATTCAAAATTATTACAATGCAATATTTTGTCAATATTAAAGTGAAAGTTTAATTTTTAATCGCTATAGTTTCAAAGCTTTTGTATCTTTAACATTATATTATTGATTATGTATTGCAGATCACTTATAATAGTGAAATTCTCATTAAAAGTTGTGCCACTCATTTTATCAGTTTGGACTTTCACTGTATAATAGCTGCAGAAATAAGGAAATTTGATTTGACACATGGAAACACATTATAGTGATATAATTTATTTGTATATAAAAAGTTGTCTTGCTGAGAATTTTTGGCTTTTCTCTTTATAATTTTTTCAATTTTTTCCTGCATTTTTAGAAATTTTTTCACAAAAATATTGTTTTTATTCATTTTATGCATGTATTTCATTAATATGTAATATTATACTGTTTCGGACAATAATAGTGTTGCAATAATTCATAAAACTTTAGAAAAATATGTTTTCCAAAAGATTTTATAAATTTTGCTTAATATTGAATGCTTCAAAATATGTATTTTACTATTGATTTCTTATTGCATAACTGTATCTATTTGCAATTTATTATTATTATTTGGAAGATTCGACCGGGCAAACCTGAGAATGGGAATACAGTTTTTCAAAACACCATACCAAAGTGGCAAACACAGTATACATTTCCTATTTTTCCTGCTTTGGGGCCAAGAAACAGATTCCTAGGTTGGGGTGGAAGTCCTGGTAAGGAAAAATATATATTTTTTTAATTTCTGTACTTAAGATGTGTGTTATAACTATTTTGTCAAGTATTTTAAGTATATTTTCAACCTACACTTGATATTCTCATGTGAAAATGATGAAGTGGAATAATTTCAGATAAATTAATTTACGAAGTAAACTGCATTTATATAGAAATATCATAACTCATGTTTTTACTTGAAACATCCTTATAGATGGAAATATTATTGAGGACTACAGAATGTACTGAGAAAGATATTTTAAAATTGATATGATTTATCTTTATTTTATAATGTCTCAATTAAAATTAAACCCTGGAGTTTTAGATTAGTAAGGAGGTACTATTACATTGTATATGACAGTGTACAATATTATGCTACATCAAAATCAACAGTAGGTATTCCTTCTTACCCATGGATATCCTTTCTTCTTAGAATTTCCATAATTGCTACGGAAATTAGGTAGCAACTACAGAGTTACAGATATATAGTGAAAAACTATGGAGAACTATATAAAATGCTTAAAATACCTTCTTTCCAAAACCTTGCTCAACAGTGCTGTCAGTGAAATATATTTTTAGCATGGTTAGAAAAAAAAGGAAATCTAATTTTAATATGAATATAAAAACACTGAAGTCCCTCCTCATTATAAAAATGTATATAGGTTATGTTATTATGATACTAAACTGAGCAATGATAACTTTAAAAAGTGCTTACTATTTAATG
>JAPMOR010076225.1:45209-78441 GCA_026543865.1 Argiope aurantia | reverse complement strand
TTAAGCTAGAAAAAAGTTAGATCATGTGTTACATGATATTTTTCTTTTATTACTTTAAAATGTTGAAAAAATCATAAACTTTAAACTTTTTCCAATAGCATTATCTCTTATATTTATTATTTGTTCCTTGTGTTTTGTTTAACAGTTCATGTATATTCATTTTTTATGTTAGTGATTGAAAGAAATGAATTGAATTTTATTTCACAGCGATCTTATTGGTGTGGTCAAAATCAAAATTTGTCTGATATGGTAGAATTTTATAATTCTGAAATCAAACAGTCTGAATATTTTGAAAAGGATCCGGTGGAACTTATGGCTGGCATTCAAGTTCATGGCTTAACCAAAGTGAGTTATTTTCACATTTCTAATTAGAAGTTATTTTCGATACCCCCGCCAAAATACACACACACACTTTTTTATACTTTATCATTTTATATATATATATATATATATATATAATTATTTTTAGAAATATATTTTTTACTGTAGTATGTTTATAAATTGATAAAACATTTGAAAAAATTATGGAAGACTATTAAATAGAACTATGTAAAATTTTCAGTTACCATTTTAATAAAATAAAATTTCAAAAATATGTTTATCATTCAGTATATTTAAAAAAACAAAAATTGAATGCTTTGATAAGAAAGAAAAAAATACACAAACAATTTCTTCTTGACTAAAACTGTTGACTTATATGATAATGATGAAATGCAGATATCAATATTTTTGCAGTCATCAAATTAATGCATTATTAGCATGTTTTCCCTTTTTTGTTGTTATTGTTTGTTTGTTTTCTAACAAATAACATTTTTTTCATCTATGGCCTTTTTATCTAGATATGTTATCTGAGTCAAGTGTGATCCCACTTAAACAGAGTCTACTGTGGGGAAATATTACTGTATAAAAGTTACATTAGTGTAGTTATAATTAAAAATGTAAAAACGTAATCTCAAATATATATATTTAATATACCTAATAAAAAATTTTTCCTTCAAAAATAAAGCAAATATATTAACTGTCAAAATGATTAATCATATCCTTAATAATGGATTTGTATTTGATTTTCACTTATATTTAAAAAGTTATAAAAGCTTTTAATACTGCTTCCAGTATTTCACTAAAATTTCATTTATGATTAGCTGTAATATTTATTAATTTAAGTAAGAAATTGTTGTATAAAAGTTGACTGTGAAATTAGTAAAAAAACATTTATTTATTTTGTTTTTAAGTTACCATACTTTAAGGAAACCTGAAAAAAAAAGATTTCAAGTTTTTTTTTTTTTTTTTTTTTGTCATTTAAACAGATATATGAATGGGGTTTGTTTCCAGTTAATTCTGATAAGTGGACTTCTATGTGCCAATGATTTCTTTTTTAGGTTACTTGCTTTTAATTAATCAAAAAATCATTTAGAGAAGCAATTTAAGTTTCACTTCATAATTATGTTGATTTCATTAATGTGACAATATCTTGAACTTATAGCATATTAAAGCCTGGGTAATAGTACCAAAATGTGTTTGATTTTATTATTTTTATTTTTTTATCCATGTGATCTGAATGGATGTTTCATTAATGTAAAATATGCTTCTAGTTCTTAGTTTCTTTTTGTAGCAACTAATGAACAAACTTTAATAGATTTTAATTTTTAAATAGGTATATGGAAAACGTAATTCTCCAGCTGTGAATAATATTAGCATAAACATGTATAGAAGCCATATAACTGTTCTATTAGGCCACAATGGTGCAGGAAAAACTACCACGATATCAATGCTTACTGGTAAAAATATTCAGATAACTTTTTTTTCTTTCTTTTTTTTTGTATAGCTGTTTTTTGGTTTGTTATAAGATAATTATCTAATTTCGATTACAAAATATTTTTATTCCATTAGAACAGTGAAAAATTTCAACAAACTAGGTGAAGTATGGCTGAAAATTCATTTTTTTAAACATTAATCTTTTTTGCTTTTCTTAAGTATTTGCTTTTTCATTATTGTTGATGTAGATGCTAAAACAGTCAATTTCCTACTTTTACGTCTTGCTATGAGCTGTTGTATTGGTTATAGTTACAATAAATTTTCAAGATTTTATTCTTTTCATAATGCTAATTCACTTGGGTATCTAATCATCTTGTAGATGGTTAATTCAATGTCTAAATTGCATCGGAATCTCTATAATGAATAAGTTTGTTGCTAATGTGGGTTTGCTTTATCACATGTTAAAAAGTAATTTGTTATTTACTTTCTTCTTCTTTTTCCAAAAATTCTAAAATTTGAATAATGCATTGGATAAAAGTATTTTTTTATCACCTCCAATTTATGTATTTGCCCTCTTCCTTAGAAATAGATTGAATGAAACCCATTTTTTTTAATTATTTGTCAGTGCTTAATGTAAAATAGCATTAAGCGAGAAATCGCACTATTTATTTTCTCTTGCCAAACATGGTATTTAGATGCAAGTATTGAAATACTTAGATTATTAGATTAAAAAATATCATTATACCAAATTATTCTTTTTTTTTTTTTTCTTTTCTGTAATTTAGCAATTTAGTGTTTTTGGAAGAAGATAATAGCAATTTCCTAGAAGTATTTCTAAAGTTTTAAAAATTGATTTTTATGGTATGAAAAGTTTATTTTTTGGGAGTCTAAAAATTTGTCATTAAATACATGATCGTAAAAGAATTTATTAATACATTGACAGAGAAGAAAAATTGCAAGTTCACAATGTTGTGTGATTACTTTCAGTTGAGGCTCTGCAAAGGATCAAACATTATTGTGTAAATGGCAAAGAATGTGTTGATGCATATATATATATATATATATATATATATGATTTTGGGTGTTGATATTTATTTATTTTATGTTTTTTTTTTAAATTGTCAATATATCTTCACATAGATTTATTAAAACATATATCACTAAAAAAGTTTTTTCAAGAATATTATTTTGTTGTATAAAAATTGTTGCGTTATTTCTTGCCAATATTGCAAAATCTGTTATTACAGGTTTGATAACTCCAACATCTGGCACTGCTATGGTTAATGGTTATGATATTTGTGAAGAGATGGATAGTGTGCATTCAAACTTGGGAATTTGTCCTCAACATGATGTTCTTTTTGATGAACTAACTGTGGAAGAACATTTGTATTTCTTTTGCAAAGTATATAATTTATTTTATTTTCTCCTCTTGTTTATTATTGTAATGATGTTTGAAAGAAGTGAAACAATTTTTTTTAATTCAATAGGGAAATGTGATAATGTTGCTAAAACCGTTTGATGAATTGCTTCATATATTTAAGGTCTTTTTTTTTTTTAAGGAAAAAAATATATCTATATATTCATATTTTATTAATAATAACAAGTGAAAAGTCATTCAAAAATTATATAATAATGTTGTAAGGTGTTCAACCAATTCAAAATTTTGTTTATTAAAACTAGAAAAAGTGTCCAAATGATTCTGAATCCATTTTAGTGTGCTGATTTATATTTCTTAATATTTGTACACACAATCAAAATTTTAAAAGAAAAATGATCAAATAATAACTTTGCATTTTCAAAAGTTGTCATAAATTGTGTTATCTGTGTAGTACTAGCCATATTTACACAGTTTTTAATAATGATAATTGAATTATGTTAATAAAATTTAAAATTTACAAGTTTCTTAAATTAGTTTTCATTTTGTTAATTTATATGAACAATTTGGAATTGAAGCTATTCAAATTGTCAACTGTAGTTTTGAAACAAGGCAAACTGTTAGTTTTGAGATAGGACTAATATGACTGATTATTCCACTAATAAATCCAGTAAGAATTTTTTAAATTGTACCTTCTTAGAGGCTTTTTATATGAAGTTGTTAGTTCGAAAATCACAAATAAAAATCAGTTGCATCCAGAATCAAATAACCATCTTAAAGAAAGATAACCATCTTAATTTAAATGGATTCAAACTTTAAAGTTTATCAATTGGTAAATTAAGTCTCATGTTGAAGGAATTATAAATAAATGCATTATTCACTGCCATTTCTGAAATAGTGATTTCAACATTTTCTCACAATTCGAAATTCCTCTCAATTTCATTAAAATATAACATATAAATTAAATTTATTGAACTCTATGATTCAAACTAAAATTTCTGTGTATTTAAAAGGTAATAATATGAAATCTGAAAACATTTATCTAGGCTAAAAAGTATCTAGGTGCTTTTTTTCAATTTAATGATCCATTATCTGTATTTTTCTAAGTGCAGAAAGATTGGTTTGATTTAAAATTCGAATCAATGCTAAAATGTTGAATAAATTTCCCTAAATCCATCCCATGGCATTAAATTTAATATCAAATGAAGACTTACTTTCTAAATTTTAAAACGTGTAAATAGTTTTAAGTGCAGGATGAGTTTAAAATGCATAGTTAAATGAAAGTTTAAAAACATTAATATTTTGCTTAAAATAATTATTAAATACTTAAGCAATTTTTTGGAGAAGGTGCAGATTTTTTTCTAGAAGTGAACAATGAAATTTTTTCTCTCAAAATTTATTGATAAAGCTTTATTACAAGCTCTATTAGTTGATATTTTTTTCCTTTCCACTCATTCATAAATATAATACAACATTGTGCACTTGCGAGAGTTTTCCATCAGATCACAGTAGTTAAAAAATAGGTTTTTAAAAAAAGACTAAATATCTAAAGTATTATTATCAGGAAGATCTTTATTTGGTTTTTATATGATTTTAATCTACAGTTTTCATATCATACTTTTTCAGAACTTAATGATTGAAATTTTTTAATTTCATTTAATTTTTAAATTATTAAAACTTAAATAAAAGTTTGAAAAGCATAGCACCTAAGTGCATACCTGCGACATTCAAGATATCATTGCGATTTTTTTTCAATGGTCTATTTTGAAGACTGCTGACAGACTGATAAACTTTCATCTGTATTAGTATAGACACCAGAAATAATATTTCTTTTTTATCTACTTTCGGTAAATAATTAAATCATAATTCATTTTCTTCTGGTCTAAAGTGTTCAATTAATTTTCTTTTTAGGAATTATTAATTTATGAAATTTTATCTTTTTCTTAAGTTATGAAATTGAGATATATTTTAAGATTTCACATTATATTGTTATGCTAAAAAATGAAAAAGCTGGATAGATTAAAAGTATCTGTATTAAAGTTTAAGAAGTCGGTGATCTTTTATTTTCATAATGGCTTAAGATAAGGTATCTTGAAACAAATATTTACTTTCTGAACTTGTCCATATTTTAATTATTTAGATATATTCAGTTTAGAATTATTTAAATATTTCTTAATTTTTTTCATTGTGTTTTATGGTTGTTTTTAATATAGACTTTTTTTTTTTTAGTTGAAAGGATATATATCTGATTTGGTACCTTCAGAGATCGATCGCATCATTTCTACTTTAAATATGGAAGAAAAACGCTATACTAAAGCTGAAGCCCTCTCTGGTGGTTGGAAACGAAGATTATCTGTTGGAATAGCTCTTGTGGGTGGCTCACGAGTAAGATTTCCATCTTAAACAGTCTTCTTTATTTTAATGCTTTATTTATCTCTTCACTTTCCATTTTATTTTAAAGCAATTTTTTTAAGTGTGTTTAAATTAGCAAAAATATAAAGTAAGTATAATAAAAATATTACATAACATAAATAGCATCTGGATTTGTTAAATAGTTTATATAATTTTATGTTCGAGTTCTACAAAATACAGTTTATAACAAAGGAATTTTCTTTGAAAATATATTTTTTTGATTTGTTCCTTTATTTTAGTAAAGCATTTTAAAGTTTATTTTATAGTTAAAATAATTTTTTAATAGTCCATCCATTTAATTTTTCATATCCAAGGAATTTTTTTTAATTTTTTTTTTATTTTAAGTATAGACAGCATGATGTGTGTTAAATCTTTGACATTTAATTATCACTTCTAAGCTGGGATTAAGTATATGAAGTTATTTCTATTCAGTACAATCGTCAGTACAATTTTTGCGGAAAGTTGTCATTGTAAAATTATTCTAGATTGCAAAAAGAAGCAGTTTTAACCTTTATAATTTTGCCTATTCTTCATAATTTCTTTCTTTATTTCCTTTCTAGTAGGTAAATAAATTTTTGATAAAATTCACACATTCTGATAATATTAAAATAAAATTTACTTTTCTGTGGAAATAAAAGTCATATTTAGTCATATTTTTTATCATATATCTTCATAATTCATAGCTCTAGTCATATATCTTCATAATTGAAAGAATTTTAAGATTCAATCAATGTTAAGGTAACATTTTACCTATAATGCTTCCATCAAAATGTCTAATGTTCATGAAAATGTTACAAATAAAAGAACTTCTCCAATTTTTGTGTTATTTAATATTATTTATCACTCAATAAAGATATTTGCTATTTTAAGAGAGGTTTAAAGCTTTTTTGTAAGTAATTATTGGATAATTATGCAAATTAATTGTTTTAAGTAAAAATTGTATCCACATTATAGATTAAACAGTCAAATATAAATAAAGATAAACAGAAGCAGATTACTTTCCTATTATGTTTAAGATGTTATTACTATGTTAATGAAATTAATTTATATATTTTTATACATTTATATTTTTACAATTAAAAAAATGTTAGCTCATTTATAATTTTATTAGTCAGCTAAAAATCGTCAAGAATTTTGTTCAAAGCATTTTAAAAAGTAACATTTTTTCCTGTTATTTTAAACTATGCTCTTTTTTGTGACTTGTCATGTAAATCACTAAGATTTGTTACTTAAAGTACATCTTACAGATAATGTTGGCATCATAAAATGTTTCAAAATTCAATGTCAAATGAACATTTTAATTGTTTTAGATTGTAATATTAGATGAACCAACGTCGGGTATGGATCCTTTCAATCGAAGATCGCTTTGGAATGTGTTGCAAGCTGAAAAAGAAGATCGAACAATTCTGTTGACCACTCATTTCATGGAGGAAGCTGACGTCCTTGGAGATCGAATAGCTATAATGGCTGATGGCGAAATACAATGTTGTGGATCTCCATTGTTTCTCAAAAAGAAATATGGTTTGTTTAAAACATTTTAAAGTAAATTTAGTCATTTTTCTCTTTATGTATATATTAATATGCCACACTTTGAATTTGATTGGCAACTTTTTTTGCATTACATATTTTGATTGGAAAATGTCATTATTTTTTTCCCATGTCAAATTTTTAGAAAATTAAGCTTAACATGTTCTCTGCCATGACTCGCACTGAAGATTTGGACCATCTATCTATTTATTCTTTTAATTATCATAAAAGAAGAAATCATCTAATTAGATAAATGGTTTGGTACAATTGGATAACAACCACATTCAAGTCATGTAACAATCAGTGCATTAAATATTTATAGCATGTAATTGATTTTTTCTGAAGAAGTATGGATATATCACTCAAATGTTTAATTAAGTCAATTTCCGCCGTCAATCATAACAACTCCTTAAAAGTTGACTGCTGTTGTAGTTGGATAGTGTGTGAGCATGATAGTCAGTCACAATAAGCTCTATTTTACAGCTTAGTTCTGTGGTAATGGAGTAACTCATTGTAACAAAAAAAATTATAATAACTGCAATTAATCACACATAATTTTTACATTAGTAATTTAAGTTTATGTTTACATTTGCATTTTTATATTAAGTCTTTTACTTTATGTCATTTTTATTGTTCCAAATTAACTTCTGTTTAGAATAACAAGGTCTGGTTTGGCTCGCATGTAATGAAAATTCTACTAAATTGACCCCCCCCCCTTTTTTTAATTTTAGATCCCATCTCTGAAAGATGGCAAGAAAGATTTGTTGCAGCAAATACTATAATGTTAATAGCAATTGTTTTACATTCTATATTCTTTGCATAACCTTGCTTGGTGTCATAATGCTTTAGAAATCAAGGAGTTTTGTATTATTTTGATGTATTTTTTATGATTTTTAAATTTTGTATTAATTACTATTGAATTACTATTATGCATTTCCATTACCATTTATAAAAAGTTGTAAAAAACTTCATTTTTTTTCTTTTGAGAGTGTATCATATTTTTTTTAGACTTACTCTTTTACTGAGATGCTACTTTGTTAGATACATTGACATATAGTCTATCATCTTCAATATATGATGTTTGTGCAAAAAACAATATTCCCTTCATTCTTGCATATTTTTGGAATATAAATTTGCTAAGCCAATCTTTGAAGAATCACTGTGTGCTGAATTTTTATGTGATGTATTATTATCTTCCAGACATATTCTGCTTTTTGCTGCTACTCAAAATGTATTGTATGGCACAAGACAGCGTTGGTGTAAATTTGCTACATCTAGTTGAAAGATTTGTTGAATTTTGCATAGAATCTCACATTCACTTTTTATTTATAGTAAGATTACAAAAAAAATTATAATATATATATATTAACAGTAGTAGGAGTTAACCTATGCACAAAATTCTTTCCTTGGCACACTGACTGTAGAATTTCAGATGTTTCCTGTAACTATGTATATGACTTTCTATTGCTATTTATTAGCATGATGCAGAAGTCTCAAAACAATTTGATTCCACCTTGTAATTGTTTACTTTTTTCTGTTTTTCTCCCTTTTTGGTTAAGTTATATTTTATCACTAGGTGCTTTCATTATATATTTTACAAAAATAACAAGGTCCCCTAAAAGTTTTCCATTTTTGAAAATTTTTATAAATTAACATAATTATTTCATAAAAGTGAAATAAAAAAAATCATAACATGTTTTTAGGTATGATTTCATTTTATTCTAATGTGAATCCAAACATTTAATTTTGAAATGTAAAAGTTGTGTCTTGAGTTGCTTAATATTCTCTATCTAACATTTCATCTTACCAATGCATTAATATATTTTATTTTAATAGAAGTTTTGACATAATTTTATTTGATCAATTTAGGTGCGGGTTATCATTTAGTCATGGTGAAGGAACCATCTTGTGATGTATCTGTTGTAACTAATCTCATTCAACTTTATGTGCCCAATGCTGAAATGTTGAGTAATATTGGTACTGAACTGAAGTATCTTCTTCCTCATGACAGTAGCCACTTGTTCCCCAATTTGTTTAGTGAAATAGAAAAAAGGAAAAATGAACTGATGATTTCCGGTTATGGAGCATCCATAACCACAATGGAAGAAGTTTTTATTAAGTGAGTTTTTTTTATAAAAAAAACATTCCTTAGCTTTTTGAAATTTTTGTGATGCGAGACTGGAACTTAAACAATGTTTTTCATTAAATTTACATTTTAATTCCATGAATAAAATATCATCTCAGTTGTGCAACATAAACAATGAACATTTGTATCTAATACTAGAGAAAAGCAAGTGGGAGTGGTCTCCTTTGTACTTCCTAATATATTCCCTTATAAAAACATTTGTTATTCGGAGAAAGGACACCTACATGTCCTACTTGCAACATTGTTTTTAGTGTCAATTGTATATTGATTGAGTGCCCAAATTTTAGTAATCAGCATGTTTATTTCTTCAAATCTTCATCTCTAATAATTTCAGATTTAGGGTGAGTATATCCCCATGAAAATATCTTTCAAATTTTAAGGGCCATTGGCTTTTAAGGATATACTCAGTTTTTTATCATTTTTTTCTCATAAAATTTTTAAACTTTTTACTGAGTGGAATTCAGTTTTTTAATGTAATTCTTTATAAATATCCTTTAGTACAATTATTTTTCATGTAGTTTCTTACCCATAATTTACAATATTTTAACCATAAGGCTGGTGCAGTTTAGCCAAGGTTGGCTCTTGTGTTACAAAAAAATCATGTCCATCTATCCACTCTTTCAAAACTGTCATCTCTCCCACACATCCAATCTCCATATAAACTACAGATCGTATACCAGGTTGTGACTGCTATGAGTACTCAGATCAGATTGCATTTGAACTTGGAGACTGCATCAATGTAACAACATAAATATATTCTATTAGAAAGAAGATATTCAATATCTTTCAAAAGCTACTGCATCATTAAAAGTGTTAATATTTAGTTTTTTCAAAAATGATTATAGTTAATTTGAAAAGAATTGATTACTATTAATTCTTTCAAAATTATATGGATAATTGTAATTGCGCACACAAAAAATTCTTTCATTTTTTGCAGCTTTAATAATTGTTCTCAATAATAATTATGAAAATTTAAATAGGGTCATTAAAGTATGCTTAATATTTACATCATATTATTTTTTAATTAATACTTCTGTTAATATTTTATGACTGTGTTTTTTATAATAAGATTTGCTGTAATATTTTATCATTTTTAAAGGTATTTAACTTTTTGTAAACGTTAATCTTTAATAGAGTTGGCCACAAAACTTCTCAACAAACAGTTGAAGATTCAGAAATACCTGAAGACTTGGTAGCTGCAAAAGAATCAACTTCATCAGGAGATAGTGGAATCCATGTGACTGCTGCAGATAATGACTCAAGTTATTATCATTTTTTTGTTGTTGTTGTTATCTTACTGCTGTTGCAAACTAATAATTTAAAAAACATATAATAATTAATTTTTTTAACTAAAATTTTGATATTAACAATTTGACTAAAGCATTTTTCATAGAATTACTGTTGTCTTGGTGATATATCTGAAAAAGATATAATCAGCTTTTACTGGACCTTTCACTAGCTATATAGAGATATTAACTATGTGATATTTGATGTCACTTGATGATCATCAACTCCCTTGTTTTGCATGTGATGCCTATTTTGCACATGCCACCAAATCTTCTCTAACTTAAAATATAAAAAGTTAATTTAATCTATTTTCTAAATGTTTTACTTGCAAATTACATTTCATTTCACATGTTTGAATATTGTTATAATAATTGATTCTTTCTTTGTTATCTATAAGTTTGACACAAATATAAAGCTTCAAGTGTAAAGCTATGACACAAATTAAACAAATCACAAAATCATTAATAAAGAGTGTAATTAAAAAAAAGAATTAGTAATTTTATTTATCTAGAAATTTTATGTATAAACTAGTTTGAATCAAATCCCAGCCAGTAAGGACAATGAATAAAAGAAAACTATTACTATCTTATAAGTTTGCATTGCATGTTCCTTATTCATGTAATTTTAAATTAACACACTTCATCCATCAAGGTGATGTCTATCACTTGTTCAATATAAAACAGTAAATGCAGCTATCTAATCAATCCACATAATATATAATCAGTTATTTAATAGTTCAAGAAACTGCATTTTATTTGCCAATGTGATGGTTTATCTTTTGCTGAAATGGAACAATTATTTGAAGATCTAGCTATGTAAATGGTTATTCTTCAACACTCTTTCATCATTCCTCTTTATATTAATAGTTCTTTCTTTAACCCCAGTCTGCTCAGCCATTCAAAATGATGGTGGCTCATGGTGCCGAAATTTTCTTGTAAAATTCGAAATTTCTGGGGGGGGGGGATTAACTATTTTGGAAAAATTCATAAATTTGGAACTTTTCAGTATTCCATCAGTTTTAGAAGGCTTTAGAACATTCTTCCCTCTCTTATCCAACTAAATGAATAAAATTCAAAATATTTAACAACAATGAAAATGAAGCAAAATCTTGGCTCCGGTGATGTATTGTGATTCTAGCCAATCATATTTCGGTGTTTGATATTTTAAACTAATTCTGCAGATTTCTATAATTAGGAACATCCATCAGAATGACTGTTATCCTAGAAAACTTTTTTTTGAGAGAGAGAGAGATGAGATGTACTGTTCAAATAATTAAATGTTAATTGGCAGATGATTTTTGTGAAAATTGTTTATTTTTATATGCTTAAGAGTATCTTTAATGTAGTATCTTTATGACACATATTTCTTCCTTATTTAAAGAAACATGATCAATTTAGAAAGCATATGATTGTTTTTTTTATTAGAGCTAAATTACATATTGACATTCTATGTAAACTTTAATTTATAGGTTGTAAATCTACTTTATTATCTTTATTACTTTTTATTTCCTTTTTAAGTGCTACTAATCATGCTAAATTTACTGTTATATTTTCTGTATATTTAGATATATTGAATTAATATTTAATATACATTACTTATACATGACAGCTCAAAATCTTACTATTTGATCCTTTATTTTACATTTGTAATTTGCATTTGAAAGCTGCAGGAGGAAATTTTTTGTAATGCATAACCCTAATGATTTAAATTTGCATATGTTGAATTATCGAATGATTGCATATATAATTCATAATATTTCTTGCAGGTACAGAAATTGATCTCCAAAGTGTCGATTATCAGAACGAAGAAAGAAATACTGGATTTCCATTGTTTCTTCAACACCTAGGGGCTCTTCTTAAAAAACGTATCCTGCACACAGTTCGTAATTGGACATTAACTATTCCTCAGTTAATATTACCTCCATTTTTCCTAATCATAACTCTTGTGATGCTGAAAACGTTGCCCAAGCCTGAAGATGCACCTCCTTTGCTTTTATCCATTGATTCTTTCCATGGCTCTTTGGTTCCTTATGATGTTAATATGAATTTCAATGAAACTAGAGTGCTTGGAAATTTTTTTTCATCTCAATTTACTGGGCTTAACAAGCCATATCAGATCAATTCCACTAAACAAAATTTGACCAGTTATCTATTGGAAGTAGCTGCTGAAGATCTTGGCAGGTATAATTTACACAATATGGTAGCTGCAAAGTTTGATTTTAATGGACCAAAAAATAAAACTTTAATTACTACTCTGTTCAACAACCAAGCTTATCATTCGCCTGCAATTGCTTTGCTGGAAGTCCATAATGCTATTTTGAAATACTTGTCTAATAATGCATATTCATTTAAAGTTACAAATCACCCACTGCCACGCTCACTTGAAGATAAGGTAAGAAAAAAATATTTACTTCAAATTATTTATTAGAGTATTATTTTATTAGTTAAAATATTTTTTACTTATATTGAATGCAGTGGAAAGATGCGTGCCATTTAAAAAAATCTAAAACTGCAGCATTCATGCAGTTTAATATTTTACAATTGCCTTAAAATGATTTTTTCAGTATTTCTATTGGTTAATTTTAAATCATCTACTTGACAAAAGAATATTAGTACAATTCTTGATTAATTACTTGGAATAAAACTATTTGATTGTCTGTCTATCTTTTGGCATTCCACTAGTCAGGCCATTTGAACAAGAGCTATTCAAATTTAGCATAAACTTACTTTGGAGAGTGGAAATGTTTGTCTTGGAATGTTTTGAAATTTTGATTAGAATTTTTATTTACTTAAAAAGTAGCCAAAATTTATTGTTGCCATCTTGTTGATAACTTATAGAAGATTATCATACAAAGGTAATTTTAACTCAGTCTTAAATTTCAAAATTTATTTGTAATGATGCCAGTCAAGTTAACTTAACGTTTTTTTCTGAACTTCTGCAATTCCTGAAAGATATTTTTATGCAGTATTTGCAAAAGTACTTTTTATTCTCACTCTAAAAATTAAGTAATTTGCATTTTTTCAATCAATATTTAATTATTTGTTTTTCTTTCCTTGCTACTAAAAGTTAAGTAATTGAACTTTATTTTTAAATTTATCTATTTACTTTGATATTCTTTGACAATGTCATCTTTTTAGAACATAATCTGTTTGTAAGAAAGCAACTACCTTAAATACTGCCTTTGTTTGTGCATAAAGTTTTTTTTTTTTAATGCGATTATAAAAAAAATGGCTTTCGAGATTCTATCATATCCATTATGCTTTGCTTTGTAGTTGCGCTTCTTTACTACTTTTCAATTAATATTCAAAACAGCTAATACTATTGGGCCTATTTATTTATTATTTATTGGAATTTAAATTCAAATAATTAAAAGTCTGTTATGTTTTTGTTTTGTTTTGTTTTTTTGCTTTTTTTTAACTAAGTAATTACAAATTTTTTCTAATTTGTATTAGGGAAAGGAGCAACAAATTGATATGACAGAATCTTACCAAATTGCTCAAGACATTATGTTTGGGATGTCATTCCTTGTTGCCAGTTTTGCTGTCTTTATTATTAAAGAACGTGCTTCAGGATCAAAGCATTTGCAAAGAGTTAGTGGTGGCAATTTGTTCTCCTACTGGTTTGCATCATTTTTGTGGGACTTGTTAAACTACCTCATTCCATGCTGTCTGGTTCTTGCTGTGTTCATTGCATTTGGTACTGAAGGTTTCAGCTCAGCATCAGGACAAGGTACTTTATAGTAATATAACAAGAAAGTAATTCATTATAATATAATAAGAAAGTAATTTATAATAATAAATTTCATCAATTTTTTCACATTCTTCTGTGTTCAAATGCAATAAAAAATGTAATAAAGTTAATAGATAAAAACAACTTTTTACTAACATATTTTATTTTAATTATTTTTTAACTGTTATTTTTCAATTTATAGTTTATTATTGTAAATATTGTGAAATCTTGAAATTGATTTTTTTTCTCAAATTAGCTATCGAAGGGGCACATCCTGACAAAAGATTTAATTAAATTAGTTGGTTAACTGATAATTAAGTTCTTAAAATATGAAAATAATGTATTGTCATCAACAATACATTTGTGTACTAATTTTAAATCATTAGCATATGAGAAAGTAAATAAAAAATCAATTACAAAATTTTATCATTACAGTCTAGTCAAGTTAAATTCATTTTGATTCCAAAGGTTAATTTAAAATATGCTTAATTGTTTTTACTTAATTTTTTTTTTAGCTATTGCTAAATAATTCTTTTTGTTATTTGTTTCTAAACCTGCAAATTTTGTCAATTTTTTCAGGAATATGAATATGATAGGGATTGTAAAGGCGAAAAACTTAACAGTCCTTGACTTTGAATGCTTATCTTAAAGAATCATTTAATTAAAATCGTATACTTCAAGAATTATATAATTTTTTGAGTTTTTATCTAATTTATGTTAGTAACATTTTTTATGAATTTCATCTTTTTAATATAATTATATATTTTTATTATTTAAAAAACTAAATATTCTGGGATGTTCAGTTCACTGAAATAAATTAAAAGCAGACATTGATTAAAACTTCTATTTTTCATCAAGTATTGGCATAATTGCATGTATCCAAGTCATAGATCTTAATTTATTATAATAATTATTCATCTTCACTTTTCTCTTTTTCTTTCATGTCTGAGAAAAATAATTAAGTTATATCTATTTTCTGTTATAGGCCGACTATTTGTGGTTTTTTTGGTGCATGGACTTTCTATCTTACCTTTTGTATATTGCTGCACTTTTCTATTTATGTCTCCATCAACAGCATATGTTCGTATTTGTCTTTTTAACATATTAGTTGGTAAGTACTCACATTAATTCTTTTACTATTAATATTATGTAGAATGTATTTAGTATTCCCAACAGCTAATTTTTAAAGTAAATATGTACTTTCTGTTGGAAAAATGCTCCATATTTTATATTATTTGAGTCAATAAAATTGCTTCTAAAAGACTTTTGAAGTCTAAATTTTTACTTAATCTCCTAGTGTAAGTTATATTTAATAAAATATATTTTGGACAACATCATTTTAAACAAAATATTTCACTCTTTTGCAGTGACCATGTTATGATATATTATTTTAAGGGAATCAATAGCTACTTCAAACAAATATTGCTCATTGATCGACACGTCTTCCCGGAAACAACCATTGAAGTGGTCTAAAATAGCGATATTTAAAGCTTCATAACTTGTCAGTTTTAGCCTCAGAAAAACTCTCGTTTGACTCTGTATTTAAAATGCTAGTCTATTAAGACTATTTCACTAAACATGATAAATAGATCTAGGAAATCATATAAAAATTTAGACTTCATGATTTTTTTTTTCAATGGTACATTTATTAGCTTGAAGAACATGAAATATGATTTTTTTTGTATCATTTTAAAGTATTTTTTCAACTGTAAATACATGCCCATTTCTAATATTTTAGAATTAGCTATTAGATTATGATTTGAGAAGGCACCTTGTATTTGATTTCTTTTGCAAAATGGTTACCACTATTTCTGTATCATAACTGTAAGCATTTAGACAGATGGTTCTTTAAGTGAAATCAGCTATTTTTGACTATTGTATTTGACTGTGATGATATAGAGGAAGCTTATTATTATGCCTTGCTAAAAACATGGTAAAACTAATGTGGTTAGATATCCAATTTTAAATTCGTATGTCAAACTTGAAAAATGAACATGATGAAAATTACTCTGCTCTAGAGTTAAATAGTCCAGATTGTCACTCTTTTTATTAATAGTCTATATAAAACAAATAAAGAGTTAATTTGATCTATTTTTTTTAAATTAGTTTAAGAAAAGTTCTCCTTTTTTTATTTTATTTATTATTTACTATTCATAGAGCTTTGTCCCATTGCTTTAGTGAATAATCTCAGTTCCCAGATTTTGAAATTCCTATAGTTTTTACTGTCATTGGTGATAATAAAGTCGCCAGATGCCTCAGATCAATTAATTAGGTACTCATTTTGAACTTAACTTAATGCTTGACTATATGCTATTTATAAATATTTTCTTCTATATCATATATTATGTTTATGAACATTGTAATTGTTTGTTTGTTTTTTGCCTCTTTTAGGTATTGCAACTCTTTTAACAGTGACCATTCTAGAAATTCCTGGTATAGGTGTGAAATCTGTTGCTGAAATTTTGGATTATACTTTCTCTATATTGATTCCAAATTATGATTTGGGACGGGCTGTAGCTAATCTGTACCAAAACCATCAGTTCAACAAATTCTGCAATAATCATGCTGTTCGATTAATTTGTAAATACCACATTCCTCTTGAGGCTTTCAAACCTTGTTGCAAAGGTAAACTTAATATTCTTGTATTTTGTTTTTCTTTTTTATTTGAGTTTGGATAAATAAAATGTATGTTTACAAATGAAACAAATGAAAACCCATTTATTTATAATTGTTATGAAGGAAATGGCAGTGGATTAATAAAATAAGTGGCATCTGAAGCATAATATTTTTAGTATATATGTATTAATTATAATCCACTGGCACTTTTGACTAAATTGCATCATTGATGAATCTTTGGTTAATCTACATGTCATTGGAGAATTTTATACATATCTACATATCATTTCCAAACATAGACTAACACAACATCTTGGGTAATCTTAAGAGGGATGATTTATCACTTGTTGCAAAAAGCAAGATATATTTGGCAATCAATCACTAACATGCAGTTAATATACCAGTGCCTTTTACTTTTTCCTTTCCCATCCCTGATCAAGTTATCTTTGGCATTATAACATGATATGAATGTATTATTAATTTGCTTTTGTGGCAATCTTTAAATCTGGCATGTTTTTCTTCTGACCTAGAAAGTATTATGATTGCATTTATATTTATTGGTATATTATTGATTTGATGAGACTCATTCTGGAAGTATGTTTCCCCCATGGCCTGTAAAAGCAGCAAAACATAAATACTTTGGCAGATTTATTGCAAATGATGCAGCAATATTTCAGCTACTACTCAAGATAATAAAATTCCAGAATCTTAACGTTTGTCAAATCATGGAATAAGTTTTTGTAATCTAGTTTCATAGAAGTCTATTTCTTAAGGGAAGGAACCAGTGTCTTACATTTATCTATATATCTTCTGTTGGAAACGGGTGATTGAACAGAAATTTTTCAAATGCTAGAACAGATAAAGAGTCGCTGAGAACAAGATTGGGACTATTAGGTGAATGATCAGACAGTTCCCATGGAAACTTCTACTGCAGATTGTTTTGTGAAATTTGCCATACATCTACAAACATTGTTGTGGATCAACGCAACACCACAATGAAAGCTATAATGATATTAATGCAAGTAATTGGAAAGTTACAATTGTGACATAATAATATACACTCCTATAATCCACCTGGCTTGTGCCTTCGTATCTCATGCCTTTTACTGGGTTATCTTTCAGCAATGTGGGAAACTTGCTTCCTGGATGACCTTTGTATATAATCAGAAGGAGGTGGACATCTGAAATATTTTAAAAACACAGAATTGGTAGAAATCGGACACAATGAATTATTTATTATTCTTAATCATTCAGTCAAACATGAGAATGTTCTTGTTTATTAGATAGTCATTTTTCCTACAAATGTTTTCTGTGACAGTCTTTTATTATTTGGGCATCTGTTCCCTAGGAATTTCTTCTGTTCCTCTTTTGACCTCTTTTGGGGCATTTGTCAATGGAAATTTCTTTTGCTTGCACATTGAATGAATTTCATGACTCTGTAAGAAGCATTTTGCTTTCTGAACACTGTTATAAGTCATCTCAATTATATAGAAAGAAGATTGAATCTCTTACAACATTGCACTGAGATATAGGCTTCAAACACTTAGAGCTATCAGTCCATGAGATTAGGATACAATATGAAATATTATTAATCTGAAATTGAAATGTTTCCATGCAGTTAATGTTTTGCAAATTCTTGAGGCTTGAAATCAGCAAACTAATTTGTATCTACAATGTATATCAATGTGTGTGTGTACGTATGTTTGTATATATATATATATATATATATATTAAAATATTTAAACTTAAATACTTTCCTAATTTTTATCTTAATTTAACGCATATTAACTTCATCCTAAAATGATCTCTTATTTCCTGATCCGATTCCACCTTTTTTATTTAATTAATGCTACACGAGCTTTTAAAACTCCTGGACTCTTCATTTTCTCATACTTCAAGTGAAGGGATAAAAATCCTTAATGCTTAGCAACATTCTTTTAGAAATATCTAAATTCTCTTACCTAAATCGACACTTGTCAAAGAAATCCCTATCAGAATCTCGTAATATAAAATTGCTGGGGAAAATATTTTGGTCTCTTTCTGTCTTTTACTCATGTGTCGCAATGGAGATGGACGCTTCTTTTGACCATCACTTCTTTCTTGTGTATATTGTGCCCCCCATGATAAAATAAAGCAAAGTTTTAAAATATTCAAAATCATCTTAATTTAAAGATGATCTTCTCTTTGGCTTTCTGCTTAAAAGCAGCTCGGCTTTCTCTCTTTGGTCATAAAATTGCTTTAAAATATGTGTTTATCTTATATATACTCTGAAAAATAAAATACTATACAATCAAAGATTAAATATAATAAAAGGAAAATAAATTATATATGTATTCACTATGAAAAATAAAATTTTCCTTCTTGGTTATTTAAAAGATTACTGGCTGTTCAAGAAATATATATTAAAGTACTTTAAACTATACTTAAACATCTTAATAATCTTATCAGTAATAATGTATGTGCTTGAATTCAATTTTATTTCCAGTTATTTAATCATATTATTTTATATTTTAGCTGATTGTGGCTCCACTTGTATTCCATGGGAGGAAAATTACTTTGCTATTGCAAATCCTGGCATTGGCAAGCAGTTGATATTTCTTGCAATTCAGGCAGTCCTGTTTACTTATATCCTTGTCTTGTGTGAGAGAAATTTCATCAGGTATCTAAGATATAAAATCAAAGGCCACAAAATCACTCCAACAAGCATTCCTACTTTATCTGAATCGATTGAGGTTGAAAATATTGAAGATGATGACGTCCGTGCAGAAAGACTGAAAATCCAATCCATTGCTCTGCCAGACTTATTTCTTTGCAACCATTTAGTCATCAGAGAAGTGACTAAACAGTATGGAAATTTCACTGCTGTGAACAAATTATCTTTCGGAGTCCGTAAAGGAGAATGCTTTGGATTACTAGGATTGAATGGTGCTGGCAAAACTACAACATTCAAAATGATTACTGGTGATACATCCATTACATCTGGTGAAATATATGTCGATAGCTTTGATGTCAAGAAGGAAAGCAGAAAGGTAAGTTGTGATCAAAATTATAAATTTGACATACAGGTACTAGTATTCATATGTACGAGTATATTATAGTAAATCTTCATAAACATGTCAATCCGTTCTTTTTCAATTTACTTGTGTACTTTTCAGAACATTAACAGCTATAACACAAAATATTATTTGATCATGCTAGGACATAGGGAACAACTGATTCATTATATATGTAAACATGCGACTGATTCATATCATTATAAATACATTACCTGCATGCTTCATTTGACAATTAAAGTGTTGAAATCATCATCATGTATATTTCTTCAAAAAAATAACTAGAAAGACAAAGTTCAAACATTAACTTAATATCTGTGAATGAGTAGTTATAGTAATATGTAAGAATAAATACAATTTGTGTGATATGTGATAGTATACTTTCTCCCTTGTGGAATGAGGAAATCGCCCATTTGTGTAAAGAGATTGATCCAGATATTTAAGCTAGAATGGGATAGCCTAATAACTTTAGTAATAAGATCAGGCTGCTCTTATTAGTATTAATTCTTTCTCTATATGTATTCCAAGTTTTAATGTGTTAATCATTTACTTTTAACTGTGTATTATGTTACGCTGAAGTTATTTATCACAGTATTATATTGATTGTTTGTGTATTTCTTGGACTTGATTAAATATTTATTATCTATTTCTGAAGTTTCGTTTCAAGGAGAATCCATTAAATTTTATTCTTAGGCACAATGAGAAGGATTGGAAAAAAGCAGAAGTTGCTTCCTCTTTACTATACACATTACTTTATTGTGTAATCAAATATATTGAATTAAAATCAAGAATAATTTAAATTCCATAACATTATTCACATTAATTTTTTTCTGTATTTCCAAAATAATTTGCTGATCAATGTTTTGTAGCTACCAACTGACTTGCTAGTAAACAACTTCGGTAAACATTCCATTTGAATAGATAGAATCCTTTAAAAGATTTGTATATTTCTTAACATTATGAACAAAACTGTCTTTTAATTATTTAAATTTTTTCTATTCATGAAATACTGAAACCTACTCGCCTGAAAGTGATCTGTTTGTAATTAAATGTTGTATTATTTTAGTTTTTCAAAACTTCTTATATCAATGTTATATTAAAATCAATAAAAAATATTTGGATTTGGAAAGGGTTTAGGATGGCTCCAAAACTGAATTGCCCCTGAGCCTCTGTAAAGCTTAACCTGGCCTTGGATGTCTGTTTACTAGCTCTAAGTTTAAAATTATTTATATTTTAAGATAGACAAGCATATAAATGCTCAATTTTAAGTTTTAGGTGAATTTTATAATGTTTTGTTTTTTAGGTTCAGAAACGAATTGGTTATTGTCCACAGTTTGATGGCCTCATTGATCAGCTAACTGGAAGAGAAACACTTACTCTGTTTTCTTGTCTCAGAGGCATACCAAAACATTTGATAGCTGATCAAGTGAATTCATTAAGTGAGCTGCTTTCATTTCAAATACATATTGACAAACAGGTGAAATATTACAGGTATGAACTTACTGGATATTTTATTATGTGAAATAAATCTTAGAATTTTCTTTATAAATTTGAATTTTGTTCTTTCTTTGGTGAATTAATTCTTGATTTACATTCGTGACCTGGATAAAATTTTAGTATTAAAAGTCGGAATTGGTCCTTCAAATAGTTGATTTCACTATAATGTACATAGAGAGATGGCAAAAGAAGGCTTGTTATGAAAAATGGCAAGAATGCATATTTGTTCAAAGTAATTATTGTGAAGAAATCACCAAATAAACAGATTGCATCTGTAATAATTTTTAAAAGTAAATATAAAAAAAGCTGAGTTAGAATGCTAATTTCTAATAAGACATTGTAACTATTTATGTGTATTACGTATACATATGCTACATGTTCTCTTAAATGGAACTGTTTTCCATCCAATATTGATACTTATTCTTTAAGATAAGAGAAAAATATTGCACACTTTTTAAACTGTAAAAGTTAATTAAATATTCAATTAATGAAATATTAACTGAAAGTTTGCAGTTTTTCTGAAGTATGTTGCAAATAATTTTCTATTAAATATTTTAATGTCATCTTAAAATTCAAAATTTTGCCATTTATTAGTGATATCAATTTATTTTCTGTACAATATTTCTTTCAATTATTAATTTTTAAAAGATTAAACATTTTAAAATTTCTGACTATTCTGCCACTATTTCTTTAATTTTCTGTTTTATTTTAATTCGTATCTAATTACCACGTTTTCATTGGTTTCAACGCAATGTTTTAGTTTTGTCTAAAAGCAGGTACAAATCAATTACTTAAACAGAGAAAACAAAAAAAAAAGCAATGAGAAATTGCTCAATTTTTTTTACTTTTTTCTACCAAAACTAAGAAGAAAATTATTCCTCAAAAATTTTCCATCATCACAAAAGTAGAAATTTTACCTTTTGAATTATACCAATTTCATTTTTGTGCAGTTTTTGTTTTATCATTTCAACTAATTAACACAAATGATTTTTAAATAATCTATTCAGGAAATTTGTAAGTATCTCTCTGCTGTGCAATGTTAAGAATTTGAATTACTCTACCACTATTTTCTTTAATTTATCTTTTATTTCAATATACAGATATTAAAATGATTTTGTGTATTATGATATTTTATATAAAAATAGTTTTTATGTTTAATTATATATGAAAGTATTTTAATCCTGAATATATCAACTAGTATAACTAAATGAAAAAAAAAATGTGATGAAGTGTTATCTTTTTATCTGGAAAATTTTGAAATCTATAGATTGATTTTTTCTGTGAATTTCAATTTGCAAAAATTTATTTCATGATAAAAAAAAAAGTTTTTTTTATACACTATCGCTTTTATACTCAGAATTTGTTGTTGACATGGAATTTAATAACTAATAATGAATTTCGAAAAATTAGTTCACTTGTTAATAGCAATAGTTTCTTTGTACATGTAGAGTCTAGAAAAGTTTAATTTTATTTCTGATTTCCATTTCAGTGGCGGTAACAAACGAAAATTAAGCACAGCAATAGCTTTACTAGGCAATGCACCAGTCATTTTTCTGGATGAACCTACTACAGGTATGGATCCTGTATCTCGGAGGTGTTTGTGGAATGTATTGTTGCAAGTGGTTCAAGCAGGACGTTCTGTTGTGTTAACTACTCATAGGTATGAAATCGAAGTTTTCTATATGTTTAATGATATGATAACACATTTTGCTTTCACAAAAGGTTTATCAAGTGTATATAAAAAATAATTATTTTTCATTGAATTAAAATATGTTGTATTACATATTGCTGATATTTTATACATTGCTGTGATCTGAAAGCCAAAGTTTTGTTTCATACGCCATATGCAGTTTTTAACATTTGAATATCAATTCTTATATACTGTTTAAATTTTTAAACAGAATAATTTTTCCTAGATTCGTTATTTATTAAATAAAATCAATAAATCTAATTACTTATAAATTTATATATTTTTATCAGCATAAATACATGTTTGTGAATATTAATTTTGGAACTTTAAAAAAATGTTTTTTAAATATATATGTATATATGTTGGCTTCCTACTTATTACTATATTTAAAATATTTCTAAAATGTGATTGAAACAATTTGTTCTATAGTTTTCTCTTCCACCAGATCTGTATTAACACACTTTTACATTGTCCATTTTGTTAGTGGCACATTTATCATATTTATTTTCATTCAAATACATTTGTGGTAAAAGTATCTGATTTTGATTGTTTATATAGTATTTCAGTGCATTGCAACAATGTTAACATTTCTAATTTATCATAATTCTAAATAGGTTTTACTAGCAGAATTAAAGAAAACTCAACATAAATCTATAAATTTTTCTTTAACACTCAAATCAAAAGGGGTCCCCCCCCTTTTCTTTTCTTTTTATGAACTTATTGAAGTGGTAATTTGTGGTTTGGATTTCTCATTTAAACAGCTTCTAGACCTGAAGTGACCATTTTTTTATGTTATTTATTGGTTATCAAATAAATATGTAGAAAATACAATTTTGTTACAAAATAATGCTAACACTTCATCAAATATGATTGGTCAGATTGTTTCGATCCATTTACTTAGTTATTCCAGTGTTTATAAGTATGAAGTGTTTAGGACTGCAAGCATAAATGCTGTGCTTTCATAATAAATAAATAAAAACACTTATATTTTTCCAAAACTACTGTAATAAAAAAATTAAAGTAAAGTAAATGATTAATATGTTTATTTAATTAAAAACGTATTGCAATGTGAAGTCCATAATCCTATGTCAGATCAATGATATAAAACCTAATAACCATAAAGGAAAATCTGAAATTGCACAGTGACCATAATAACTTCTGATTGGAATCTGTATTCTGAAATAACCACAATATATTCCTTATTAAGTTAATGGAAAGTTTCTTGATTTATTATTTTTTCTGCATATTACTAAATAATTTACATTCAATATGCTTGCAATTTTTAAAAATTTTTTATCTGTAGATTAATGTAATATTCTGCATCATATAATTTATTGTAATATTATTCTTTTACAGCATGGAGGAATGTGAAGCTTTATGTAGTCGCTTGGTTATTATGGTCAATGGCCGCCTATGTTGCTTAGGTAGTCCTCAACATTTGAAGAGCAAATTTGGAGAAGGATTTACCCTTGTGATCAAAATCGGTCAACGGGTACTAGGTGAAATGAATCCTCTGAAAAGCACGGTCCGGTCTGGCGATGGTTCATCTGGTCATTATCAGTCTGGTTTCGTGGACACAATGAATACTTTGAAACGTGATATGGATGATGTGAGAGCTTTTGTAGAAAGAACTTTTGAGAGTGCTACTTTAAAAAGTGCTCATGAAAATCTACTTTTATACCACATTCCAAGGTCACATTTAAGTTGGTCAGAAATATTTAGGTTGATGGAAAATGCTAAATCAATGTTTAATATCGAAGATTACTCTGTAGGGGAGACTACATTAGAGCAAGTATTTGTGAATTTTGCTATGGGGCAAAGATAATGTTATCTTAAAAGCTAGCTCTCATGACATTTTATCTAACACAAGAAGCCAATTATTTATTTTTGACAAAGTCCTATTTAATGCAATGCTTTATATACTTAAGTGTGTGACTTATGTGTATTTTTTGAATATATGGTTGTGCTGCTTTAGCAGTTTTAACCATGCCAAATATTTTTTATTTTTATTTAATGAAGAATATTTCATGCTTTTTGTTAAAAACTTAGCATCTTTAGGTTGTTTTTTTGCTCACAAATCTCCACGTTTGCATCTAAGGTTATTGCTTTGTTTCAGCTATAAAAATTATATCAATGTTGAGAAAAGTATTTCTAAATATAATTAGCTTGCTTTAAAAATTCTAAAATGAAACAGATTTTATATATGCAGTAACAGTTGGAGTTGCTATAAGTGACTGAACTAATCATTGCTTTGTTGTGTTCTTGTGCATAAAAAATTATTAATTAAAATGTTCTATTTATATAAAGTCATCAAGGAGAATATTAATAATTGAAATAATAAGAAATTGATAGCAAATAAAACTACACTTGTCATTGTCATAAAACAGAATGACAATAACTTTACAATTTTTATTAAGTTTCTTACATTTTCAGACAATGAATTTTTAATTTCTATTCTTCTTTGATGTTTTGACTTTATTAGTGTTTCATTATTAATTAATGTCATGATTTCTTCTTGATACTTTAAAATCATTTAAATTTCTTGCAGCAGCAAAACTTAGACATTTACATTAATTTCTAATTATTGACAAAACTCTGAGCCATAGACACATACTCATTCCTTGCCTTTGCAGTTCTGTTTATCTTGTTAAAGTTTGTGCCACATGGTGGCATTGTTTTGAAAGTGCATGTGCATTTCTTTGAATAAATAAAATACATTTATATGAGATATCTCCATTTTACTGTATAAATATTTTTTTTAACTTGAGTTGTCACTATGATATGAGTATTATTATTCACTGTACTGTGAATGTTTGTATTTTTACTAAAACTTTTATCTTCAAACCTGAAACATGTCTCATTCTAGCAGTTTCTGTCTCCCACCTTAATGCATAACTTAATTTTGTATTCTAAAATGGAAGTATTGTTAAAACAAATAATTAAAATAAAACTTTAATTCTGAGATACAGCCCTTTGCATTTTAGACTCGAATTTCTACTTTAATGTCAATGTCTTAATTTATTTTGTAATATAAAATAAATTTAATGTTAAGGCAAATAACAAGAATCTTGGATCATAGATCTTAAAATTTTGAAAAATATCTTAAAGTTGATAGACAACTTACTCTCAGCAGTCCAGTCGAAAAAAAATTAATAACATCTCTGTTTGTTATATACAAAACAATGCAAAATATACACTATTCTAGTATATAAATAAATATTACAAAATGTAATTAAAAATCTGAAAATTAGCATATTGTTAATGTTGCATCAAGGTCATTGGCATCCATTTGCATGCAATCATTTGTTTTGTCCTTAATATTCATCATTCGTCCTTCAAAAAACTTTGGATTTTCAGAGGAACTGGTTTACTGAAAATCTACTGTACTATTTAATGTGGATATTTTAATTTATTAAATTTAAAAATTCATTTCAGAATTATATCTCATTTTCACTTTACTTCCAAAATTAATTAACTTCAAGCCATAAATAACATCACAGTATAAAAGAATTATATATATATATATATATATATTTTAAACTTAATAGAAATCCCAATATTAGAATGAATGTTCCATTGTGATAAACAAAGCTGTGTGGAAAATGGTCCTATGTTTACTAAATTTATGTATAATGTCCCAGTCAAATGTAATGCATTAATTGCTCATTTAATATAAAATTTGTTGCTATTGTGTTTTTTTAAATTTATGTTCTTTAAGAAAGTGACTTTGTATAACTTAAAAGTATGTTTTGTAATATTTTTTTTATATCTTAAAAGTGTTTATCTTCCTTTTAATAGTTTTTGACTCAGGAACTATATACTTTATTAATTAGCTTTATGAATATTGCTTTAATTTTATGGTTTGTAATTTTTTATAACTTTATTGATTATTACTTACCTTTCTGTTATTATTGTGTTAAATAAATGTTAAAGTATTATAAATTTGAGATTTTTTTTAAAATGCTGAATTTTTCAGGATAAGACAATTTTCTAGTCAAAAGTTGTTTGGAGATTTTATCTATGTCATTTGTCTTCTTCTTCATAAGTTCATGAATATTATTAGATTTATTTTCCTTCACTTTTTTGAAATTTGTTTCTTAATGTATTCTACTGTACAGTACTGAAATGAAAAACTCTATACTTTTGAGCTTGTGATGTATTTTTATAAAATAAAATGTTAAATATGTTGGTTTTGAAATATTAATATTTAGTATGTTTAGATTTCCTTTTTGAAAAGCTTTCTTTGGAAATCTTATTTTGTTTAAATCAAATATTTAAATTTTAGAATAACTTCTAAAATTACTATATGATATTGTATTATTTTTTACATGACATTTTTAAGTACAACTCAATTCTTCAGTTGCTAAAAAGGTGTTTTATAGATTCCTAATAATTGTTGTCTATCTTTCCACTTAAACATTCCATATTCTATTCTGAAACTTATAATAAGATTTGTTTATTAGTAATTTTTGTGCTATATTTCTGTAAATTTGTTCTTTTATATTATAAGAATTTTTTTTAACTTTGAAAAATGCTTGTATTTCAGATTGCTTTTACAATATATAAATACAGATTTTAGTCATATTTATAGAAAAGTATATTTGAAAGAGAAAAAAAGGTCCCCCCTTCTTTTCTAAATTATTTCATTTGTTTTGTTTGAGCTTAAACTTTTAGCCCATAAAATTTAAATGCATTTGTGTTCGATTTTTTTTATTTGCCTTGGAATTTTTTTTTTATTATTGATTGTTATTCTGACCTCAGCCTATAACTCTCTTTAAATATTAAATGTTTTTTTTCTTTTTTTAAATTGTATCATTATTTATTTGAAATATCATTTGTATCAAGCTATGTTTATAAATCTTTACAATGCTTAAAACATTTCAAAATATTTTTCTACTATTGTTCTAAAAGCACTGTGAGAAAATTATTGTATTATAACCGGTTATTGATGTACTATTTATGATAAAATTATGTTGATATAGGTTAAGAAATAAAATAATTTTCCTATATTAAAAATAATTGCATAAGACAGCAGTTAGAAGAATTGCAATTTATTATGAAGTGAATTGTAAATAAAATATATTTATCAACAAAAAGTATACATGTTACTGAAATGAAAAAAATATTGTTATATTGTTTAAATAAAAAATAATTAGAATATGTTATATTTTGTATTTCTTTTATATGTTACTAATTAGAAAGTACGTGTTTTAATTAATTATTCAAAATTTCAGTTTGAGTAACAACTGTATTTGATAAAAAAAGTCTCTAAAATGAATAATGTTTTTTTCCACCAAGTCCCTGTAAATGCTGATATCATCAAAATCTTGGTACAATTGTGATAGAAGATTTTCAGATAAAATTTTGGTCTGTTCGGGTTAATTTGGAAAGACTGAAATTTTGCCTTGCTATCATCAAGAACAACTTTCTTTAAATATGATAATGGACAATCAGAATTTACATAAACTGCTTCATCACGATATCTAAACCATTTTGATTAATAGATAAATTATCTTTCCTTGACCAAGATGATCCAGGCTTTGAGCAAACTATCAGCAAAATGTTGAAAAATATTCACTAGAAGATTATTTATATACCACTTAATTAGTTATAATATACTTATTTTTTAACTTTTTTTTAATCATGTGAGAGCATGATGTTATTTTGATTTTTGAAGCCTCAAATGCAAGGTCAGAAACTTGGCGATTTATCGCATTTGATGCCTCAATTTTTCGCTTTTAAGATTATTAAAAAATGAAAAATAAGGTTGTCACATTTGGCGACATATCGCCAACAAAAGGTTACAATGTAGCGCGAATGACCGCCATGTACCCGATTCTCCTGTCTGGTCAATATAGGGCAGGGTCGTATGAAGTTATCGCCCGAAGAAGGAAACGGAAATGAACGCGGAACAGTGAAGGGGGAGGCTATCAAAAGTTATATATATATATATATAATTTTCAATTTTTCTATCTGGCAAAAGAAGTTTTGTTGCTCGAACGATTTTGAGTATGAAAAAAAAAAAAAAACTCATATCTTTTCTAAAAATTGACGATTGCGCAATACAGGTGCCACGCGATCATTCCAAACTAGATTTTCGCAAAAATAGAAACACTAAATAAAATAAAATGGGGGAAAAAAACACTGAATTCGAGAGAAAGTTTTGGATGGCGAACGATTTTGAGATAGTCAAAAACCAACGCTATTCTAAATGTTGGTGATTGCGAAATATGAAAGAAACATGTGAGAACGTGATGTTTTTCTGTCGGATTGACATCACGTGACTTTAAAATAATGATCTCGCATAACATGAAATTTGCAATAGCAGATTTCAAATTTTTTTTATTTCTAAACTCTTCCTACCATTAAAGGCAAACGGCTAATATACACACAACTATAATGTTTGATTTGAAAAGCGAATAAAAACAGCGCCAAGCTGCAATGCAATAACTGATAGCATCAACGAAACAAATCAATATTTACTTCAAAAGAAGCCATCGATTTCATTGCTTTGTAAGCCTCGGTAGCGCAGAAGGCAGCGCGTCAGTCTCATAATCACTCCCTCTGGAGTAATCTGAAGGTCGTGAGTTCGACCCTCACCCGGGGCAGTCTTATTTTTGACAAGGTTTTGGGGGGAGGGGATGTATTTAAAACAGGCCCCATATAATTATGTTCGGGACGATTTTAAAAATAAAGTTCCAAGATAGTCATATTTTGAATATTTGCATGACAAATATATTAAAGCATTTACGAAACAAAAATATACCAGTTAAGTGGTAAAATTTTTTTAGATTTAAGTTTTGGAACTCAAACGATTTTGAGATGAAGAAACCATCGTTTTCTAACTATCAATGCATGCGTAATCTGATAGTCACGTGCCTCTTTCAAACCGGTTTTAACTGATTATTCACGAAAAAAAATTCTGCCCTCTAGAAAAAAAAATTTTAGAATTCGATTGATTTTGAGATGGTCAAAAACCATCTCTTTTCTAAATGTTGGTGATTGCGAAATAAGAGTCATGTGGGAACATGACATTTTTCTGTCTGATTGATATCACGTAACTTTTAAAAAATAACGTTCTCATATAACTTGAAATTTGCAATGGAAGATATCGATTATTTTTTTCCCCTGGTTGGAAAATAATACCAATTATATTTATTTCCATTCTTAAATCAGATAAGAGCATCTCTGCTTATAGAAGAAAATGTTTGTATGTATGTATCTGCAAACAAATCTCAAACCAGTTACCAATCTCTTTACCATTTTTCAATAATTATCAATAGATAATTGTAAAGTTCACTCAATTTATTCATTATTTTTTTAATTGTGTATGTGTTTTTGCATGTGCACTCAATAGGAATTCAAACCTTTTTGTAGAGATTTGAAGAAACAGTTTCCCTTTCTCCTAATAAAACTTTTAAAAGTAAAAATTATCAGACATCTCAATTGAGAGCACACAAGGAAAAAGGTTAGGGGAGGAGGGCGCCATCTCCGGTCGGCTAAAACTTTTGATCTCTGCTACATCGTCTAGTCATGAGTAAGAGAGGGTCTCGACTGAAGCTGTGTGGAGAAAGATCTAGAATGCCAATGATATGGGGGGTTGCTGGGAAGCGCCTAGGCTCTGGGGCCTTTAATCTTCCGCTCGACTAAAATGGTTAATGAGTGACAAACAACTTTATGTTGAGCATAAATATTAGGCATAATTAACAATATTAGAAAGATTTAAATGTAGTTAAAAATTTGGAAGGTAGCTTAACAGGAATTGAAAAAAAAAAAAGAGAATGAATTAAATAATTCTAGAAGTAGATTTTTCTTATTGTCTGTCCTGTTGTGTTCATTGGCTATCGGCAGGTAAAGTAATCACGTTGGCGGGTGGGGAAGCGGGGTCAAGAGTGAGGATTTTAATTGTCGGGGGACTTTAGTGCTTCAGCAGGTATCATAAGTTTCTCCCATACATTGTCCTTACTTTGCATCGCTTTTAGCGTTCCTGGTATGTCATTGATGGCATTAAATATACTGTTCAATTCAGCGACGAGCGCCAGCACATCTTTCATTCCTCCATGTTCCGGGCACGTGGCATTGATTGCTGTGTTTTCTTCCTTCTACTGCGGTCTGGGGAGAGGGGGGGAGTACCCAATTTTTATTAAAATTTAAAAAAATAATTGCACAAAGTAGAACATGTTAATTAGAAGGTCGAATCTTAAATTTTAAAATGATATAAAAATATTTCTTGAGAGATAACCTGCATCAAAGTTACTACGGATAAACTGCACGCTATAATTTCTAATTAATTGAATATTTAATTAATTAGACTTAGTATTTTGCAAAGTTGGTAATATTCTTTTCTTGTCTTAATAAGTGTAGAAAATTTGTTTGAATTTGACCTCGTTGTTTAGAAAAATATAATATTCATTCCCACAATAAGATTTATTTTTATTAAGATTAAAATTATACGAATAAGTTCTGGATAAAGTAAATAAATAAAGTCTTGGAAATAAGTGAAATCCAGATAAATGCATGTCAAATAGATGGAAGTTTAGCTGCTGGACTCGTTTTACTCCTTTAGTTACTTACATAACATGGAATAAAGGTAATGTATTTGAAGGACAATTCAATTAAAAAATTTCGAAATATCAAAGCCGTCATGTGCGGTAATCAAGATCACACGATTAGATTCACATAATTGACCTCAAATATAACAAACGATTATCGAACCACCAATCAGGCAGATAAAAATAGACTCAGGTGCATAAAAACTTAACGTTCGTTTATTTTTAAAACGGGAGTTCATGCAAAATGATCAAACTGGCATCTCATCTTATGTAATGCTATCTGAAATCCATAAAAAAAAAACTGATAATTCATCTTGATCACTGCCGTTTGTTTGATTGCCATAAATAAAAAAGATTTTTTTTTGTTCTTTGAAAAATAGTGCTTTATATAACGCAATATGTTTCAGCATTAATAAGTCAGTAATTGTAGCAATGAAGCCGAGAAAAAAACTATTGCGATTCGCATGCAGCTTGTCGAAAAGTAGAAAATTAATGATATCCACCATTTATATTATTTGTCTTTTACCAGAAACCTTGAATTTCCATTACTATGTAATTTTTTATTGCAGAAACTGAAGTTATATATATATATCAACATTGTTTGTGGATAAGCTTGATGAATTTTGTTCCTCAGCGCCTGTCATGAAGATTCTGTATCATCGCATATCTACTAATAATTTTAAAAAATGCTTGTACGTTTAACACTTAACTTTTTACAGGGCGGACTAATGAAGGGGTCCATATCTACTAAATAACAATAGAAGGAAAACAGAAGAAAAAAAAAGATTCTATGTTATCTAAGTATAGGAGGAAATCAAGGAGAGGTGCTATATTTTATTACTGGATCTCTTTAGGAGATGATAAAGTTTCAATTTTACAGATACGAAAATTTTTACTTCACTAATCATATTTTCATTTTCATTTATTTAACTCAAAAATTATTTATCTAATTAAATAAGAAATGACACCTGCGGACTTGCAGATAATTAATCAGATTGTGCCATTCTTTTTGCCAGATCTGTCTGTGCTATCTGTTTGCTAGTGCACAGTCTGATTTAGATTAAAAGCTTTTGCTTGAAACTGAGGATTGATAAAGAAAACCCGCTGGAGTGGTCTTCCTAAAACTTTCTCGCATTTTCTTAATTAATGTAGCCATGTATTATTAACCGCATGGATTGACGAACAATAGTTACGAAAGAGAGAGACCATTAGAAAACAATTTTAATATTCTTAATGCACATGCTATAGAGCACCAGTTATGTAATTTGGACTTATTCAACCGATTGAAAACAAAATTTGACACAAAACTATGTTTGTAGTTAAAAAATTATATATATATATTTTTTTTATATTTAAGTCATTGCGTTGTCATTGAATTGTCTTGTTTACATGCAAATTAACCCTCCAGCTGCGTATCTCGCGATTTCCGCGGGTTGATAATCAGTTCATTTTCTGTTGCATCCCGCGTTTTTCGCAGTTTAGGATTACAGATTTTTATTATATTATATTAGTGTAACATATAGTATCAGTTTACTTTCTTTGAAAAATATTTGAACTTATTTGCAAACATTGCATCTAAATAGAGATTTTAAA
>JAPMOR010076225.1:12270-45199 GCA_026543865.1 Argiope aurantia | reverse complement strand
CATGATTAATTTCTAGCAAATATGGATACCTATCTGTCAGTCTGTGTGGTTTTTGAAAATTGTTGTGTCTTGCAATCTAATTTCTTAAACATATGCTGCATTCTTTGAGCATTAATTTTATTGAATTACCCTAAACCTTCTGCATTGGCGGATTAAGATATTTGTGGCATATTGTGAGGTTTCTCTTTTAATAATTGATAAAATTAAGTTTCAGACCTCAGTATATTTCTCACTTAATCAAATGATATTAATAGAACTTAGCTTAATTATTTTTATTTTAGTATTAACTTTGTAAAAGATATACATATAATTATATTTATTTAATATACAAATCGGGTGGAAATAACTAGAGTAAAAAAATCCTTGGAAAATTAGACGTAATTATTAGTTAATGATTTCTCTATTTACAAATAAAAATAATTATTATCATGGAATAAATAGAAGAAAATACTTACTTCAAACAGATATAACGTTAAAAATTATAATTTTACAAGATTTGTCGGATAGGATTTAATATAATGTGTTCAATGAATAGCTAATATTCTAATCAATTGCGGATTGACGTCTTTTGAAGTTCTTGGCTGTATACTCTTGTAATAAACTTGATAATTTGATTTTACATTTCAAAACATTTTAATTTAATAATTTTTTGCATTAATAACTCTGTAAAAATAGGTGTTTTTTTTATTTATATATAAATTAAGCCACCATAATAAATTTCACTTATTTGCAAATTATTGTATTATATTATTGTATTTGCATTATATAGTATTCAATTTTTACGAGCAGAAATCATATTTAAGCAGATATTTTGTAATTATAAATAATATATTAATTAAATGAACATAATGAAATAAATTGACCAATTATATTTATTTTCGGTCTTTTGTCTACATCCGCTATTTTATTAAAACTCTCCTTTTAATTACAAACCAAAATGCTCCATGTAAGTAGGTCCCGCTGGTGTGGTGTGGCGTGGAGAGGGGGGTGCCAGCTCAGGTGTCGTCTTCGTCATCTGACCGTGGTTCAAAATTACGAGGTCCGTCCCAAAATAGCCCTAGTGTTGCTTCAAAACGGGACGTTAATATAACCAAACCAAACCATCCATGTAAGTAGGCCTGATGTATATGAAATCTGTCGGCTTCAAGTAGTTTTCCGGCCGTGTGGTGTTGAAGTTTGTAGAGAGGTGGCTGATGACATCCTCGACATCTGTTTATGACTCAAAGAATGGGAGTGGTGCATTCGACGGATTTCTCTTAAATTAATTTCAACAACTATGATTATGCGAATATATGTGTCGCTTTTTTTTACGGTTTTCTTTATTCTTATGTGCGATTTATTTATTTTACTTTCTCATACACAAAGTATGCAATATGGAGATAGTCGAATGTCAGAGATAGATAAATGTCAAAAAATGTCAAACTCGACTTCGAATAATATGTATTTTTCAGATATCCCTGAATTTTAAAAATACATTTTAGGAATTTGTATGCGAACACAAAATCTTAAAAACGCTTTGAGTTAGATTCATTCCATCTGACAGTCTGTATTTACATACGTACGCAACAACTTAAAAATTATTTAAATAAATGAAATTTGATATATGATCTTGTAACTAAAGCTGTGGTCCTGTGTCTTATTTTAATTTCAAGTCAATACAAAAAAAAGTGTCCAAATGTATATTTTCTTTTCTTCTTTACTACAGCATAAAATGCTCATGTATAGGAGAAAACTGAGCACTCATCTGAGCACTCATATTTTTTGCAGCCTTTTCTAATGCAATTGTATCCGGGGGAGGGAGATTACACTTTCATTAAAGAATATGAGCGAAAAGTTCAGGGAGATCACTTCCGCTAGTTTCAAATATCTTACTAAAGCTGTAACATATTTCAAGCCATCGAATAACCTTTTTTTACCATGTTTAGCCTGATATTTCTTTTTCACCCCTCTAAATTACATAATAATCATTATGCACAAAATGCAACGCTACTGCCACAATCAAGCTAGATGAAGACAGGACAAATGAATCAAGATGACATTCACATGTTACAACGTTGTGCACTGGACGTTCGGATATCGTTAGAATCCCTTATAAAGGGTGTCCCAAAATTAACGCAAGGTTTGAATTTGCCACCAGTCGTGCAGTAAAGTGTTGGCAACTCTATGAAAAAAAACATTTTTCAGCTGATAATTTAGGGTTAATAGGAATGGAGCATTACACGTGTTTTCATTGTTGAACATTATTTCAAAAATAATGAAAGTCAGGAGCCCATAGTTCGAAAATTTGAGAATTGGCTCCTTTGATCATGTGATTTAACACCATTGTATTTTTTATGGGATTATTTGTCAAATGTTCATACCAACAAGCCCACAAGCACGCGTGCATTGAAGGAGGAAATTCAACGCTGCATCAACGAAATTCAGTCACATTTATGAAATTGGTCATGGAAAATTTCGTCAAAAAAATGCGTATACGTCATGAAAGCCGTGGAGACCATTTGCCTTATGTGTTATTTAATACATAACTGTATCCTGTGTACTTTACGGTTCAATAAAAAAATAAAGAAAAATGTGTTTCTTTTTTATTATTTAATTCAAATTTTGCATTAGCACGTTATTCTATCCAGTAAAGCTCCATTTTTACTAATCCTAAACTATCAACTGTCAAATGGTTTTTAAATAGGGTTGCCAACAGTTTACAGCCCGAATAGTTACAAATTCAAATCTTGCATTAATTTTGGAACACCCTGTACTATAATCATATAACATATCCATTGAGCGAATTCACATTTAATTCGTTTGTAAAACACATTTTAAATTAATCCATCATTTGAGAAGCGATTAAAACTTCATGTGCTCTTTTGCTGACTATATGACCTGAACTTCGATAATTGATCATCTGATGAATGATATCTACGATTACAGAATCTAACAATGCGTTCAACAAATGCTCTCAAAAATTGTTTCTCACGGTTTAACAAACTCTATATAATGCAATTTAAAACGCCTGCACTACCTAGAAAAAATAATACACATGGAGAAAAAAAAATAGAACATCCAGATAAAAGATAATAAGAAAAGATAACTTGGGAACCACCTGTGAATCCTTGAAAATGATATCTTCTTTTTCATTGAGCAATTTTTAGAAGCTGAACTGTAAATATGACAGAATGTGTAATTTAATGATATTTTTTGACTCTTAAAGTTTTAAATATAACATTCAGTTGATTTATCATTTATAAATACAATTTTTTTTAGTGCTACAATAATACATTTGGTTGTGGTTTTCATCAAGGTGAGTTTTTAATTCATTTTTTTATGTATTAAATCATATTAAATCACTTTCATTGGCAAAATAATTTAAATCAATATATGTCTCAGAAAATAATTCGAAACAAAGTGCAATATTTGTTCACAACTTGAGTTGGTAGAAAATTGCGTAAGCGATAGTTAATATATATGATTGACATTTAAATAAATATAAAATATCAACAAAAATATAAATAAATACAATATACATAAATATATGAAAAATATAATGTACATAAATGTATAAAAATAAATTATATAAATATTAAATTTTGATATTTAAAGATATCTACTAGAAGAAAACTTTTTTTTTTATCTAATTTTTATTAGAATACTAAATAACAGAAATTCTTTAGAATATTTTATTTTTATTTTTTTGGGTTGTTTTTTAATTATAAGATCTTGGTATACCATTTCATTACTTGGTGATGCCACTCGTAAAGAATAATATATAACTCAAGATTAACCGATGATTAACCGATTAAGTTCTGAAAATACAAAAATAATACCGTTATCAAGACATCGAAGAAGATTTCAGTCCTCTAGCAAATCGAAACAATGATTAAAAAATTGATAGCAAGACCTTATTTTAAAATCCTCAAAGTAAGTTAAATAAAACAGTTTAAGAAAGAAATGCATATCGAAATTATAAAAAAAAAGAATATAAATTTTTGCAATAACATTGCATTTTGTAGCTAGGTCATATTTAAATTTCTTTCTTTCAAGCTCGAAATATGCCTTTATAAAGTATTTCTGACGTTAAAAAAAATTTTAACTTGCGGTTTTGATGAATTTGCTTTCGTTTTTCATCAATGATTTTTTAAACTAATTCATAGTGCTGTTCGCTTCTGAACTAGTTCAGTTATATTAATTCCCGTTTTAAAGCAATACTAGGGCTATTTGGGGACAAACCTTACTTCTGAATGGCTGTCAAATGAAGAGGACGACACCTGAAGTAGCTCACCTTTCCAACTTCCACGCCACACCAGTTGGAGGACCCGACGAATTTAATGTGCACCAGACCCGCTTACAAGAAGGTTCTTCGGCGGAATCGGGTTTCGAACTTTTTGGCTTTTTAGATCATCATACTTAGAGTGAACCACCTTTAAAATACTTAAGATATAAAATTTTTTTTAAAAAAAACCGAAATATGACAAAAACAATTTAAGAAAAAAAAAATATTTTGTTTGGTTTTTGCTCCTATTTCACGAACAATTATTTCTAGTAAAAAGATATAGTAGACTTTTTTTCTCTAGTGCTAATAGATCAACTAATTTTTATGGTGAATATTTGAAACAATACAATCAAACTGGAACATAAGAATCCAACAAAACAATTTTACTTCGCGCAGTTTTTTTGTTTTGTTTTGTTTTTCCCCGAACAGCCAGGGAATAAATGTTGAGCATGTAGCAGCACTGGGAAAAATTTACCATTCTAAAATCATTTATCTTACAATAATAAAAGGGTTGTCAAGAATATTAGAATTTTATATCATTAGAAAGAAAATTTTCAATCCTCCATAGTTCAGAAAAAACTTCCCTATGTAATTAATGTACCTGCATTCAGATTCATAATTAGATATTTCTGAAAGAAGGTGTGTAACCTTGGCTCTAAGATTTTTTCTGACACATAATCTATCTTCCTATTGCAGCAGTAACTGACTGTTACAAATAAAAATTATCTATCAGCAAATTATTAATTTTTTTAAATCATAGACACTTAATTATTCGATAGATCATTTGATTTAATTTGATTGGGTTACTGATTGATTTCTGGAGACTACAGTATCATTTCGCGTCAAATAAATTGGGAAATTTAAGTGCTGTGGCACTGAAATTTCTCGAAAATCTGACGATTCTCAATTTGGATAGCACTTTTCTTCCGCATAGGCTTTTAGAGGCATATCCAGAAATAAAAAATGAAACGTAGTTTGGAGGGAAAAATTTACTGCATTCATAGAATTTTAAATTTATTAAATTTCATTTACTGTTATACATATACATAGACATATACAGTTCCAATTGAAAAAAATACTTTAAATGATGTAAGCAATTTTATTTTGTGCAACTTTCTAGAAATGCAATGCTGAAAAAATTACGAAATCCATGTTTTTGTAAAACTTTCTGTTCCATTAATCATATTTAATAAAATATTCTTGGCACATTAACATTTCAATGAAAAAAGTTCTTCTCTTCTCAAAACTAGCCAAGTTATGAAGTTTTGAATTTCATAATTTTAAATCAATCATGACAGCCTTGAAGAAATGAAGCACATTGATTGGATTGTCTTTGAAGCATTCGTTGGAATAGTATAAAGTCGTCTAAAATACTAATCATCAAATCTTCATTATTCGGTCGGTTTTAAGAAAGAAACATTTTAAAAATGTTAATTTGTTAGAAATATTTTATTATGGATAGTATTGGGGTTTGTACAAAGATTTAAATTTCGTAATTTTTATTGGGTGTAACAACGTAAAATATAATTCTTTACGCCATTTAAAGCGTTGACTGTCATAGCATTCGCATTTGATTCATACTTACTACTTAACTGCATCGTGCCATTAGATAAATGTCCATTTTTCTACTTTACTTGAGATAGCAGAGAATATATCAGTTAATTAGACAAATAGGCAGAATATGATGATGGTGATGAGTCATGGAATGAACGTATTTAAAAAAAATTCCAACTTGAACTATGTATCTACAACGATAAGTAAAAGATTTTTATGCTGTTTAGTCTTGAACAAATTTGTAATTGCTGAAAAACAGCATTAACTCTGTTTATTTTATCTTCAGAAATTAAAAGTAAATTTTAATGAGGCTTTCGATATTTTTGTCAGCGACCCCAGGCCTTAATCATCTGAGAGAAAAACAGTGCCGTTAAAAATAAGAAGTAACCAGTGGGAGTGGTTTCACCAAAACTTCCTCGTATACTCTTTCATAAGTTTTTTTATCCCACTCCTTGAATATCCATCCACCTTCAATAAGGCCGCGTATATCTAGCCTGGCATTGATAAACGATAGCTACGAAATTCATATCTTAATGTGAATCCAGAATCGCTATTTATTAAAACTAAAATTACTAAATTATCCTCAAGCGAGCATTGTAGTATGTCAGCCCTCCATCCATGAAGTTTTTGGTTCGGAACTGCAGGAATTGAGTTTGAAAATAATGTCAAAAGAGGGCATTGCACCAAAGGACTTCCTATCGGAAGTCGATGAAGCAGCTGGGAATCGAGGGTCGAAGTGACAGAGAGTCCAGAATGTTCCTGAATGCTTCCGAAGGCTCTAGAAAGCTCCAAAGAGAATTCTGTAGAACGTTCGAGAATATTTCAAAATGTTATAAAATTTTCCAGAAGATTCAAATTTGTTGTAAGAATGCTCCGGAATGGTAAAGAATCTTTTAGAAGATTTCATAATGCTCGAGAATGTTTTAGAACTGTTTCAGAAAGCTCTATAATTTTCCAGGCGGTTCTGGATTATAGATAAGACTTCCTCATTTGAAACGTTGGAGAACTCTCTAGAATATTCTAGTCATCGAAATGAAAAATAAACATTTAATCCAGAATCTTCAGGAACTAAACATTCGTTTTTTTTTTGTTTTGTTTTTTTTAAATAATCACATTTGATAAAAGCTGCTTGGCTTTGCCCGTGAGAAGCGAGGACAATTCCAACTAGTTGTTTAAAAATTCAACATAGAAGATAATGGAAATCTGAAGCAACAAAACTGTAAATCTGTATCGAATTCTTACGTAAAAAGATTCAAAATGTGTATTCTACTCTCTACACTATACAATAAAGATAAACAAAAAACGTAAGTATTATATTACAAGAAAGAATATTCTCAGTGGTTTTGAAAATAATGTTATTATGCATTATCACTTTTTTTTATCATTTCGCTTTATTTCTAAGGGTGGATGTGTAGCTTTATCAATCAACTTTTTTTTATCAATTTTTTTTCTAACTGGTTTCATTTGTTTCTAACCGCCTTTGGATATAAGCTCGTCCATCGTGATTATTGATTATGTTTCATTTCAAATAAAAGTGATATGCATCAAGCTTGTCACATCAAAAATATTGTTACAATCCTGCAATTCGGCTTCAAAGCATAGTTTGTTCCATCAACAGAAAGAAAGTTTTACAGTCATCTGAATGGGACAGAGTCCAGGTGGCGCGTCGTAGTACCAGACCTTGGCGACAAACTTGGCGACCATTTGGCGACTTGGCGACGAATTTGGCGACTTTGGCGCCAAAATAGATTATACCCGAAACTTCGAGAATTTTCCCGATCCGTCCAGTAGGAACCGAGATACGCCTGGAACGTTCCTGATTGGTAGAGACGTATCTAGCCCCGCCTCCCGAGACCTATAAAAGGAAGCAGCCGCAGCTGCCAGAGCAAGGTATGACTCTGCTGGCGTTAAGAGTGATAAAAATCCCCCAAATGCAAATAAAAATTTAAAATCCAAAGTTAATATAAAAACCTAAAATCCTAATAATGAGGAATTTTTATTCCCTCCCAAAAGACTAACTACTAAGATTAATCCTAAAACTCAGGCTACTGATAATGATTCAATCCTAAGTGATAATACTTACCAAAACCTGGATAACCTCAATCCTGATGAGGAGAATGATGTAATTAATGTCTTAACACTCACCCCCCCCCCGATAATGCTTAAAAGAAACGAGAATTTCATTGATGATCTAAAACTGATAAATGACAACTGTCTTCCAGTTGAGAGTAAACTGGGCGGTCCGTATATCAAATTATTTGTTAATAATGATGATGAACACCGTAAGCTAACGAAATTCCTCAAAGATAACAATCTTGACTTTTTCGTCATAACACCCAGATCCAGTCGTCCTATTAAAATTGTTATTAGAGGCCTTCCTAACAACATCTCAACCCAAGTTATTAAAGAAGCTTTAGAAAATGAACGCGATTTTAAAATTGATAAAGTTGCTCAATTAACCCGCTACAAAACCAAAGAACCACTCCCCCTCTTTCAGATTACATTGCCGAATATTAATATCAATAAAAGTATCTGGAAGCTTAATTCCCTACTCTATCTTAAAATAAAAGTTGAAAAATTTGTCAGAAAAACAGGTAGCATTCAATGCTACAACTGTAATTATTGGCATCATAGTGCTGCGTCCTGCCAAATGAAATCGAGATGCATTAAATGCGGCGGTAATCACCACAAATATCAATTCATTACACCCCCGGAAAACCCCGTCTGCATTAATTGCGGCAAAGAACATTACGCCTCTTACCGCGGGTGCGAGAATTTCCCAAACCAAAAAGAATTAATAAAACTCTTGCCAAAAGCAGTTATGTCAACCCTAGCATTTCATGTGCAAATGTCGCTAGTAATGAATCACCCCCAGTTGATCATCCCCACCCAAATAAAATGCCTGATAAAAATAAAGCAATCAATGCTCAGGAAACAGTTTATTTCCCCAAAGATAATGTCACAGAGCTTGAGGATATAAAATATGTGATTAATGAATTCAGAACTCTCTTTGATGGTTGTGACATTCGCAAAATCGCTAAGCAACTCAGAAATGCTAACAATCATCTTGATAAACTAGCAATTCTAATGGAACTCTTACCCATTTTCAGTAATGTTAACAATGTGTAACTTTCGTGCATGCTTTTTGCTTTTCCCTTCCCATTCATAATTTAACTTTTCTCTTATTCTCTTTTTCTTTACACTCAAGAAAAATTTTACTTCAAATTAATATAACCCATTCTTGATGCACTGTAATTAATAAGATCAGTTCCATCACCCTAAAGTTTTCACCTGTTAGATTTACGGATGGTGGGGCCTGCGGCCCCAATGAGCCGTAATCCCTCTCTCAACTATGCAGAGTAAGGTAGATGACGGAGTAGTCCAAGTGCGAGAGCAGAGGAGTCGAGTCTACGAAGTCAGTCAGTCGACTCGAAGGAGTCGAGAGTGGGAGAAGTCCGAAGACGGAGCGGAGGAGTCGTAAGCGACAGAGCGGTGTAGGCGGAAACGACGGTGAGCAGCGACGGAGTCAAGCTCGTGCTGAACTGAGCTGTGCGCTACTGTTTGCAGTAGATTCTGGTTGTATGCTGCTTTTGTATGCTACACGTCTCGGCTGAAGATAATTGTCTTCTGTGCTGTATATAGTTGTCGCTTTTGTGCTGTCCTGTGTGTCTTCGTGTAAATAAACGTTGTTGTTTTATTTTCTACTGCCGTCTGCTGATTGAGCGTTCTACACACAATATCACTTCCACTATCCAAACGAACCCCGGTAAAAAAAATTCGTAACTATATAAGCATCAAATTTCAGCAGACATTATATTCTGTTATTTTAATAGCATTATACTTGTTCTGCTTATTGCGTTTATTAATTTTTCTAATGTCTTCAAGTGACATTGCACTATAATACCAACAAAAACTTAAATATTTCGATAATCTATTTCATACTGTAAGCTGCCTTTTGGATTTTTGTAATTTCACTTTCTTTTTCCTCGTGTAAATTGTACGAACAATAAATAAATCATCCTTCCTTAATTTTCAACAATGGATGAAAATGCCGCGGTGAAATATTAGATATAATTATGAAAAAGGTTTGAATTCTATTGAAATCATGAAATATACTGCCAAATATTATGTAAAATACGAAGTACCAAATTCAGGAGAAATTAGCACTACAACTAAAAGAGTATCATTTAAAAAACAAACAATTTTGAGTTTTAAAATGATGTAAAATTCACTTTTAGGCAATAATATTTTCGGGAGTTATCGTAGTAAAATGCCAAATTCTTGCTTAATTTTAATTGATAAAAATATCAATATTTCATATCAACATTTTGTTTTTGTTTTTTAATATTTAGATTTTAAGTCATCGTTGTTTTTATATTCAATTTTTAAAAATTCTCAATGGTATATAAAATATAATTTCTAAAATTATAACTGCAATTTCTGACTGATGATAATTATAAATATTATATTTTAAATACCATTGCTAAGTTAAAAAATTAAATATAAAAATAATGTTGACTTAAAAATCAAATATTAAAAAAAATGTCAACATGATAATACGCATTCCAAACCTATAAAATGTATCGATAGCGAATTTGGTAATTCTAAGTCAAATGATCTATCTTTAAAGTGTCAATACTTCTACGTATTTTCCTTCATTATAATAGAACAGAGTTTTAAATTAACTATTTAAAGATAATAAATATGATACTAAATATCTTTTCTTCAATATTTCGGTTGAATTTAAAAGAAAAACCTATCTTCGAAGTAAATCAAAACTTGATTCGAACTAAAAACACAGAAAAGAAATTTCAATATTCAATAGATAATAATAAAATTTAATAAAATAGAATAGATAAATAATTCAATAGATTCATTATAGAAAAAGGTGGAAAAAGAAATGAATCTGTACGATAAAAGCAGATGTGTAAAATAGTCTGTTAGCCGAATACAAATTAAAGAATTAGAAAAAAAAACTCTTTGAAAGAAATGACGTAATTCAATAAAATAAAGAGTTGATGAAGCTTTAAATCGTCCGAGAACCGCCGAAAGAAAGAGAATAAAAGAATTTCAGATACAAGGAAGAGATTAGAAGTTTCTAGCCGGAATCTTTAATAGTAATAAAGAAAAGGTTGATAGTAAAAAAAAAGTTCTTTTAAATTGAAATTTTTTAACGATTCTTTTTGTAAAGAGAAGATAAAGGAAAGGGGAAGATAATTTAAAAAGAAAGATTAATAGAGTTGGAGAAGAATAACAGTGAATGCTTTCAATTCAATAGTGTTTGATCATAGGAGAATTTTTATTTTCTTGTCTGATGAATCAAGAATTCAATTTAAAATAAAAAATTTAACCATGTCATATTGTTTGTAGAATTTGGCGATTTTTTGACGTGAAAAAATGGATCTCTTATCGTAAATTAATTCCGGCATTTTTTGCTCTCTGATGCGAGGTTGTGTTCTTTTTTCATTTTATTTGCCAATTCCTTTCTATAGTTTTTAATTTAAGGATATTAACCCTTTTTTTTATTTTACCATGTTTCTTAGTGTTATTATCCATCATTTTAATACGATACGCAATGAAAAAGAAAAATTCAGGGCGCCAAAATGGCAATTTATAGCCAAGCATGGAATGCCTGAGTCTATCTTATGAAATTTTGGCAAACATAAATCAATCCCTTTCTACGCATATGCTGCCTACTTGCCGTCTTATAATTGGTCAAATGTAAACCCGTCATAATATAAAAAGCTAATGAAACGAAAACACATAGCCAATCACAGAAGATATAACAATCCGTTGGACCAAACATCCAATCAGGAGCGAGAACACATATCTGTTTAAAAGTTACATCTCAACTCAACATAACATCGCTTCTAAATTCAGATTCTAAAGAATTGATTTGCGTTGCTTGTAAGCATTATTTTTGCTTAAAAATGGTCAAAAATCTGAATAATCTATGAGATTATCATAAATATTATCGACAGTGACAGGCAGCTGAATATTCCAAAGCTGACCATATTAAGCTGCAAAATAACCGAGATGTAATTAACATACGTCAAAGAAATTATCGCATGTCTGAATGAAAATGGCTATCTAGGAGAGACTTTATCATATGATAATTCTAGACTACATCAATGACTAATTGAATTCATTCAACCTTTGCAAGGTATAGTGATCGTCAAAAACTTCGAATTCGAGATTTTGACGAATTTCCACGTTTTAGACCTCCCTTAGTTCGGAAAACACAATTTTGGAAAATGTAAATCTGTTTGTAACAAGAATAACTCAAAAACGTTTTGATTTAGACGGATACGATCTTTTGGTATGCGGTCTTTACACCAAATGTGGAGCAAATGCATTCAGAGGAAGTTATCTTTCGTCTGTTCGAATCTCGGTTCTCACGCTGACTACAAAACTAAGAGAGTTAGATGCATAGAATTCGGTAATAAGAATTAATATCTATAGTGTAGACATACGCCTAATTTTGAGTCTAATCCAACAAGAGGGTGACCTTCTGTCAGTCTGTAGCTTTAGAAAAATGTGAACGCAATAATTCAAAAACGAAATGGCATAAATATATCAAAAAATGGTATGGGATTTTGTGACTACAAGTGTAGTTTTGTTTCAATCGATTGTGGAAAACGCGTCTAAAACACAAATTCAGTTATTGAATAGTTTTAACGCATGCCAGGGTTTAATCGTTAAATAACTCGCCAAAGATGACACGATAGATTCGGTAAAAAAGTTGTATTCACGCCAAAGATTAATATTTTGTAACTATTGTACGCCAATTTTAAGAAAGGTGTTCTCTGGGATAACACATTTATAAGAGTATATGCAAGAATGTTTACGGGATACCACATATTTTTTCTCCAAACATGATAAAAAATACTTTCACTATCCGTATTGCTGTGAGAAATATTCGGGCAAATATTCTTTTCGTAATATTCCGTAGTTATTTATTATATATTTGCAATTCAAGAGCCGGGCTGGCCTGGTTGGTAGGGCGTGGGACTCACATCCTTTATGTTGTGAGTTCGAACCCCGCCGGCCGAAGATTATCAGTGTATATGGTGGCTGGCGCACGTAGGGAGCATGGTCACAAAGTCCACCAGGTTGAGAGTAATACCATTGTGAGTTCAGAGGTTATCGTTCTCTGTTGCAAGTCTAAATTACGATGAGTGAATGATATGCATGAATGAATCCCACCCTGGAAAAAGAAGTGTGACGCGTGAATATTGAATGTTCAGTATAATCATCAACGAGTTGATTTTCTAACGATCTCTCTGTTCTTGAAATGTGACAAATCAGATAGTAGGAATTTCTTATAGAATAGGTTCTTTACACCAAAGTTGATTATCTGTTTCAAATTTTGAATTAAATCTCTCAAACACTAGAATATGAATGTCAATGATTCATTTCACTATGCTACAAAGCTAAGCAAAATCAGCATATTTTCTTAATTTCGTATTCTCGATAATGAAATGTATAAACAGAGAGTATTGGAAGAGTAGTGACGGATTCCCAACAAGGCAGATGCTTAGGGTCGATAGGCTGAGAAGGAGTTTCCAACAGGCCAATTCGAGAATTTTATTTTCCCGGTTGCCAAATTAAAGTTTATAAGAAATTCGAATTCTATTAGAATAGCATTAGTAAAAGTAGTATAAAAATAAAGTAAACATTAGTATTAAAATAAAAGTATTAGAATAACATTAACATTTTACTCAAGTGTAATTGGTGTGGTTCCTTTTGTTTTATTGAGTTCATTTAATTATCAGAATATTTATAAAGCTTAACATATGCTGTAATTATATTATGTACAAATGAGGAAGCCAGACAGCATGGACATAGAATAGAATAATAAAAAAAATACATATTCGCAAAAATAATAAAATAAATAACCCAAAATAAATTATGAACATTTTAAAATTTGCTGAAATATGAAAATAAATTGATTAATTTATTAAAAAAAGAGCTTCATAAGTGCTTTTCCTAGGGCAGCAAAATACCTAAATATATTACCAATTGTAATCGTCAAAAAAATGGATCTCGAGACTTTTGACAAATCTCCACGTTTTAAACCTCCATGAGACTGAAAAACACATTTCTGGAATTACGTCTGTCTGTTCGTCCGTGAACGCAATCACTTAAAAATGCATTAAATTGAAGCGGTAAATTTCGGTGCATAATCTTAACATTGTTTTTGTAAATTTCTGTATAAATTTGATCGAAATCCAACGAGCCTTTTTTTATCTCTCTGTTCATATTAATAACTCAAAAACGGAAAGAGATATATGAATGAAATATGCTGCATAAATTTATCATCAAAATGGTAGATTTGTATTAAATATTGCAACCATTCTATGAAGAGGAATCTATTCGTTAATCTGCACATCTAAGTGCCCGTGAACGCGATAATTCAAAAACGAATCTACACATTAATAAAGAGATCGATAGATAGTTAAGCCTTTAATAGACTTGGTCGTAAATTTCACTCCGTGCGTATTTGAATTATGTTGTTCATATGCACTACATAGAAGGACAAACTCTATAAATAATCAATCTTGAAATTCTAATTATAGAAAATTTATATTTTTAGTCATCTTATGATTGTTCTAGCGTCATATCTCTTTAAAGAATACAAATGAAAACACTGAATTCCATTGTTGTAATAGCATTTATTTAGAACAAGAAAATTTACGATTGGCAAGAAAATATGTAGATATTATTCGCAATTTCACTTCTGAGAGTCAGATGAATTGGTTATTGACAGTAAGGATTAAAACAATAATTAATCATTTAAACAATAATTAATAAATCATTGGAATCCAGAAAACCAAATTCCATTGCTTACTAAGTTTAAAAATAACTTACTAAATTAAAAGATACTAGCAGTACACCAAACGATTCTACCCGTCAGTGAAATAAAAAAAATAAAAAATAGTAAAATATCAAAAAAAAATACACAAATGAAAAAAATAATGCTAATTTTGCACTATTTTTCTTCGCAACAAAGATATTGCATGGCGGACTGTAAATAAAAATCGAATTAAAAATAAAGACATGTTTAAAAATTAGAAAAAAAAAACAAGAAAAATTAGAAAATTTTCTGCAAATAAATTGAAATAACATTCATATTCTTGAAACCTTAGTTCTCATTGGTTCCTTGGCAAATCAGATAATATCTCCCCGCCAAATCGCGAAGAAAGAGCTAATAGAAACCTAATCTGAAAAACAATTAATTTAAAATCAATGACAAAAGACATTCCAAAAATATAATGTAATAACCTCACAAAATTTATAGAAGTTGACAAAAATAGAGTGTAAGATGAGTTTTAGTCTGAATTCTTAAAGGTTTTCCAGAAAACTGATTATAGTTTTTAAAAAATATTTAATAGAGAACAAAACAATAAACGTTCAAAACAAACGTCGCTAGAATAACAATTGCCTGTTCTATCCGATGGAGGCAGAAGGGTCATTTTTTTTTCTTTCTAAGATTATGAAATGTGTTGTTCGGAACATATACGGATGAGAAATAACCTTAAATAATTTTAAATGTTTTTTTAAAAATATTTCGACATTAATTTTTACAGTTCGAACTTAAGGTTCGTTTTAGTTCGATATTTAGGTGCATTGAGTTACTATTACGATTATTTGTGTACCAAACTTCATGAATATAAATGTGATAAGAGCATATAAACAGACAATTTCTGTTATAAAATGCTTGTGAAAATGAAGATGAGGCACACATAATCAGTTAACATAAATCAAAATATCGATGAAAACGATAAAGATATCTCTTTTTCCTCCTTTTACCACAAATGTAGAGGATAATAAAAATCACTAAATAAGTAAATGGAAAGTAAGGATAGGCAGGCATAGATTTCTCAGCATATATCTTTTTTATTTTGAGAAAAATTAGTCTCATGCAAAGGCAAATTATAATTGACATATTCGAGAAATTGACCCCAGTCACTTCGTTCTGAAACCCTTCACTTGAGTTACATAAACCGTACGCAGATAAAGTTCCATGCAACAAAAAAATCTTCCTAAAAATCAAACCATTTGATACATTCCTGAGTATCATTTTTCTTTTACCAAGACTACAACCTATCCTACTCTAGACTTACATAATGCATAATTGAGGCACGGAATATTTTATGTCCTGTCCTTCGCCTATTAAGTTACATTTAAAAAGCAATTCAAAGCCCTCGGTATGAATAAAAAGTTAATACCCATTGAAAAAAAATAAAGAATCGGAAGAACTGAGAAACAGGTTCTTAATGGCCTTGGAAAAAAATTACTCTTCCCACTCAACTGATGTCCATCTCGCAGAACGGGAAAGAGAAACTGCAGAGATAAAGAGGAATATTTATATGAAAGCTTATGGAAAATGGGTACCGATATAGTGGAGGTTAATTAAAATTCAAAATTATTGGTAAGTTGATAACTTTTTGATTGTTTAAAAATATATCTTCATTGTGATATTCAATTTTATATATATCAAAACTTAAAGGAAAAGCTTTATAAATATTAAATTTTATTTCTATATATTATATGAAATGAATTCATTTTAGTTTATAATTCTGATAAAATTATTATATTTGATGTATCGTTTGCATTAATTTATCTGAAAGCAAAAGTTAAAAAGGTATTCTTGTTTTGTTTTTGTTTTTTTTAAATCGTCTCAAAAAAAATACCGGCTTTTAAAAAAAGATTAACTTTTCAAATGCTAACTTTAGTTAATATCTGCATAGCATAATTTTATTTTATTTAGTAATTAGCTTATTATCATTAAGAGTGGATAATACTTTGTAGTTTTTCTTTAAATGCATTGTAATGGCTGCCAGAAAGTTTTTGAATTGTTCAGTTCTTTTATATCTGAATGATACATTTTTGTTTAAGAATTAAAGAAAATTCTTTAAAGTGTACTTTGAATTCAGTGTAATTTTCGTTTATTTTAAATCTAAATATTTTTATGTTATTACTGTTTATTTCTCGCTATATGATGAATTTATTCAATATCTAAATGATAAATTTATCTGAATGTAAAAGTTTTAAAAAAATCGTCTGCAAATAAATAACGGTTTTTAAAATAATTAACTTTTCAAATGTTGAATTATTTAAATATCCACAAAAAAATTTACTTGATTTAGTAATTAGATTATTATCACCAAGAATGAATAAGAATTTATAGTTTTTTTTAAATACATTATAATAGATGCCAGAAAGATTTTGAATTGTTCAGTTTTTTTATATCTAAATGATCAATTTTGCTTCTACAATTTTTTAGTCAACCACCATCACTAGAAACAGGAAAAAAAATTTTAATGTATTTTGAATTCACTGTAATTTTGGTTTATTTTTAAAATAAATGACTTTTTTATGTTATTAAATAAGTTTGAAAAAATATAATGTTGCAAATGTTATTCGAAATTGTTTATTTGAGGATTAAAAATCATTTTTGTAAAATATATTTTCTGTTATTATCGATAATGAGTGTTAAAAATATTTCTCGCCATATCATTAATTTCTTCAATATCTAAATGATAAATTTTATTTATTTATTTTTGAAGTAATTTAATTTCATAGAAAATGAGATATTATTTCATAAATCTTCGACAGTTTGGTAAATTTCTGTTAATATAACACCAAAAGTCAGATCCAGACTTTTTTTAGTTTTTGAATAGCATTGCTGTTTGACTATAAAAAATTGCTCGGTATTCTTTTAAGATCAATGTAACTATTGGGAGAGGCGGTGAGTTATTTATAATATTAATTGATGAAAATTTAAAATAAAATCTTTCGAATTCTGAATTATATTATAATTTTTAGGCGGTTCGTATGTTTATTAAAAATATGTCCAACAGAATAATTTAAAATTAAGTTGCGTATATAAATGGGATGAAAAAATCATGTATATAAAATGCAAATTTTAACACATTAGCAGAAATTAAATCGTTATATGGATGTTAAACATGAGATAAACCTGTTTCACATTCCATTCGTTGTTATGTAACGAGGATGGCGTGAAAGATTAGAAGATATTAAGGAAGATTTCCTTTAGCTCTGGATTTCTTCTAATCTTCCACAATGAGCTCTGATCAAAAGGATAACCATTTTTGAATTAATAATTAAAAAACAAAGCAAAATTTTAAAGATATTTTAAATCGAAAATTTTTGTTGATTATGGCTGCGTCCGGCAGGTGGGAATCACCTCACATGATTTTTCCACCTGACAAATTACGTCACCAGTTGAACACTCCGTTATGTAACCGAACTTCGCCAATCAGTCGAAACCTTCAGGCAGGGCAAACACTGGGGAAAAAATATTTTTTCTTCAAGGTTATATTGGCGCGCGAGGATATGGGATGTTTTGTGTTACTACTGATGACAAACAAAGCTCAAAATTTATAAATTATTTATGTCATTTTGAGCTTGCAAAAAACAAGTTTTTTTCTGTTTATTTTGTACAGCTTTCCTGTCCTTTCGGAAGAAAAAAAAAATTTGATATTTACGATTCGAAAAATAGCAGGACAATAGATACTAATTAAGATAAATGAAGTCATATTTCAATTTGACAAGTGTAGAATTTTACAAATGACCTTATTACCTATAAATGATGATATTTCTACACATATTAGGATTATCTAAAATATAGTCCGTGAAATTAAAATCGAGTTTTATTATACAGAATTTTGTTTTTTTAATATTTATGATTAAATTCTGTTCAAGTGAATTAATAAGTACTTCTGAAAAACCAGGATAGCCTTGAATCTTCATTTTTTAAAAAAAAAATTCGCATTGAAAAAGTATTTTGGATTTGTTTCGAATCTTATTTATAATTGACTATTAAAAAAAGGGTAATTAGATTTTTTTATTTTTAAATTATCCCATCTAAAAATTAATTTTTAATTCTCAACTTGCTTTATATGTATTTCATATAAAATGACTAGATTTCCTTTCCAGAGATTTGACTCTTTCGAGGCCCCGAATTCCGAATCTTGAGTTACAATAAAATTTTATTATAAGTAAAGTAATAATTGCTTTGGAAATTATTGTTGTAATGGATTTCTTTTTATAATTAACCCTTTCTAACACTCATATAGGATAATGTATGTCTGTGTATATTGACGTTCTATAGGATAGACCCTGTGACTTAGAACTGTTAAAATTTGTCACAGATATATTTTACAGATCAAAATGAGAATCTCTTACAGATTTCTTAAAAAAACGTTTTATTAGAATTTTAATTATTTAAAAGCCAGATATATAATTTTTTTAAAAAAAGCCAGATTTTTGCTTTTTTACAGCAACAACTCTCGCAAAAACAACTGTACAAATTATCATTTTTTAGCTACATACCATTGGCGATCATTAGTTAACTAACAGACTGCGATCTTTGGCGATTAATCGCTCCGCACAAGTACCGGAAAACCGTATTTCGGATTGATTCCTTTTTCCCGGCCGAATTAATTCTCTTAGACTGAAATCTGATAATGAACTATAATTGATCCAGTAAGATCAGGTACTATTATTTTTTTTTTATGTTTAGCTGATTGCCTTTTTAAACTATCACATTTACATGCTTGTAAAAGTACAGACTGATAGATGGCAAACTATTTCACAGATATTGTTCGGAACTTGATAAGAATCATGCTTTAAATGCTTAAAATATGTATCAAATTCAATTTACCTATGTCCTTACGCTTTTGAATAATTGTGTTTACGTGCATTCAGAAGAACAGACCGACAAATATCAACCTCATGATGGATTTGAATCCAAATTTGATACTTATATCTACGCTTTAGTCTTTAAATCAGTGTACCAAATTTTATACATCTAGCACTCTTCATATGTAATTATCGTGTTATATTTGGGCGGTAGAACAAACAGACTTCTTTTAATGAATTTCATTCAAAATTTGGTAGAAGTAAACAAATTTAGTGTAACTGCCATGTACTATATTTTACGGGTCAAGGTGCTTTGAGGCTATCTTATTCTTAGACAAACATAATTCCGAAATTATGCTTTTCGAATTCAAGGAAAGTATTAAACGTGGAGCCAAAATCTCGAGTTTGATTCTTTTCCCCCAAGATTATAATACTTTGTATTCTTTTTACAGGGGAAAATAACAAAAATAAACTGATAGAATTCTAAAAAAAAATTTTTTTTCTAAAACGGTAGATTTAAAAATTGAAAATTTATTACTATCTCGAAATCGACTTTTTTAGTGAATACAGTATTTTCCATTTATTTCTCTTGCATACGTAAAAACGAGAAAAAAAATCGGAATATGTATTGAATGGTGAGACAAACCATTGACGAAGTATTTAAAATCATAACTATTTTGCTCACTTTACATTCATAGCTGCAAAATAAAAGTCGTTTTAATTACGGAATCCGAAAAAAATCGTCTGAAAATCTACCCTTCGAACATATTTTCCTCTTAAATTCAAAAGTAAAATGTTCTATTACATAAGAATAACCAGAATTTTATTAGAATATGCTGCGTGTTGAGATGCCCTTGAAACAAGTATACTCTGTTCAAGGCCATAGAAAGAAAAACAGTAAAAAACGCTTGACGGAGAGTCGGCGTCATTTATCAAAAGTGAGGTTAAAGCTTCAGGTATTAAAAAAAAAAGAAAAAGAAAGGAAATTAGTGATAAATTATTAATGAAGAAATTCCAAGTTACTCTTAATTGGAGGGTTTCGTCACCTCAAACATTTTTCATTGAAAGGTTTCAGCAGAAATATTATTTTAACTCTGAAACAAGGAATAAAATTTAAAAATATGTGTTGAATTCCTAATTCGGCGTTAAATCGAACACATTTTTTGAATTATGCATCAAGTTTATCATACGATTCCATAAATTTTTAGTTCCTGTTGTGAATATTGTTCACTGCTATTACTTAAAGTAATATTAATGTCTATTATGTAAAGAAATTTAGAAAAAAAATGTTGTTGTTTTTTTTGTAAAATGTATTAATCAGTCTTATAGATCTTTATTAAGAACGTTTAAATAAAAAAAAAACTTTTATGATGCCTGTTGTTGAAAACTGAATAGTGGTTACTTACATATTTATTGAAAATTATGTTAGGAATTTAAATTGCACAAATAATACTTTTTATAAGAAAAAAAAAAAAGGGTAATTTTGATTTTTTTGTTAAAGAAGGTGTGGCAGCGTTATCTTTCTTGCTATTTCGTCATCGTTTGTTATAACAATATTTAGGGCAGTAGATTTTTATCGGTCAGTACTGTACTTCCGTAAGTGAATACAGAATATTCTTTAGCTGAAAATAAATAAGTTACTAATCATATTATTCATTTTATTAGTAAGTTTCTTTTAAAGAACAAATATTTTTTTTTCTCTTGACTTTTTAGAGTATAGAAGCTCTCAAAAATTTCAAGTAACAGGTTCAATTAATATTTATTCCTTAACTTAACTAATGAAAAAAAAGCACGTATTTTTACGTTTAAAGGGTTTAAGCCACTGAAATATAGGTGGAATAAAAGAAGCAAAAGTCGGTTTGCGATTAATTCGCCATTTTACTTTCTCGCATACATAGTAGTATAATAATCGTGAAAAAATTTGAACTCGAGATTTTAATGAATCTCCACGTTTTAGACCTTCCTGAGTTGGAAAAACACATTTGTGGAAGTCCGTCTGTCTGTTTGTCTGTGACAAACATAACTAAAAAACGCTTTGAGCTAGACAGTTGAAATTTTGTATACGGTCTTTACACCAAATTTGTAGATTTCTATTACATTTTGAGTAAAATCTGTCCATATGGAAGCTTGTATGTTCAGCTGTTCGAATATAAGTTAACGCATCAATTAAAATACGGAGAGAACTAGATAGATAAAATTCGGTACACATATTTAACATTTTTATTTTAGATACTTGTCATAATAATATTAAAATCTTTTTAATACTTTTAATATTTTTAATTAATTAATCTTTATCGATTTTCTGACTATCCTTAGTTTTTTTAATTATTATTATTATTTACATTTAAATCTGAGGCCCACAAAATAAATTAATGAGGCAAAAAAACTTTTAAAACCGAGTTTCTTTCGCCCCTGGAGAACAGAAAAACCTGTGCTACTAACAAAAATTTCGCCTCAGTTTTCATTTTTCTTTTATTCTTTGTACTAACGGTACCTTTTACCTTTCACAAACATTAGAAAGGAGCGAATATGCTTTGGTAATGGGCATAGGCAGTATTGGAAATTGGTACATCTCTTTTGATATCACTTTCACTTTAAAAAAATATATTTGCAAATATGCCGTTTTCTGCTGCATTTTTCCTGAATATTGAATTTCTATTAGGAATGATATGAAGTTGTGATAGATTTAGATATCGCGAGTAAAATTAGTGATTATATTTATACACTGAAAGCAACTGCAGGTGCTACGTTTACGCAGTGCTCGAGTAACTCTTTTTATGACCAAAAGTTTTGCTGCATTGTTTTATTCTGAATTTCTGAATAACACTTTAGAATGACTGATATGGTAAAATGCATTTTAAGTTACATTTCATGCTTCCACTTATTAATTCTTAACTCTGTCCAGAATTTTCTTTCTTTCTTTTTTTATGCAAAATTACCTGAACACATTTTTACAAATATATTTAAAAACATACACAAAAATACTTTTGAACAAAATATACTTAGTTAATAAATTTCTATTTTCTATATAATTGATATATTTTTACTTATTAAGTAGAAATATTTAAAATATATTAAATTTTTAAGCTTAAATTATAAAGCTAAATTATTTTTTAAAAAAACCTTTACTAACATGAAACTGAAAATGTCTAAACGTATTTTTACTAATTAATTAAATAAAATTAAGTATTAAATATAAAAGGTGTAGATAAAGAAAATAAGCATACTTGCGCAGAATGATGTTTTTTTAAAAACTTTTATGATAATCTATTTTGAAGATAATTTTATTCCAATTTCAGGTTATTTTTAACCATTCTTTTATTTACTTTTTTTCAGCATTCATTTCAAAGAAAATTCATCGAAAAATATTTAATCAATCAACTAACGATTCTTCAGTGACTCAAGATTTCTACAAAATATAGATGAAAATTCCACTATTTAATGATGAATAATTAACCTAATGTGATGAATAATTAACCTAATGTGATGAATAATTAAAAACTATAGCAGCTATCATCTAGTCTACAAAAGAACTTCAACATGGGTAGTAAGTATAACAATATTTATAATTTAATATCTTTGCATTTGTATTATATTTGTTAAATGAGAAGGGTTTTTTTTCTGAATCTCTTAATTTCGAGTCATTATAGATTTCTTCTTTTGGTTAAGAAAGAAATAATTTGAAATTTGAGAAAAAAGCCTTTATTCAGATGATAATAATTTATACTTCTAATTCAATAAAATGAAATAACAATAAATCATTTTAACAAAATTTATTATGAAGCAGACGATAAATGCGCCACAAATAGCAAAGAAGAGAAATTATATTTTTGTCATATTGTTTGCGAATAAGTAGTTTCGAAAAAATAAAATATTTTCAAGTATTAAATAAGGCTTAAGGTCATTTTCAATAAATTTTTTATTAAAAAAAATTTTTTTTAATTGAAAAAAATTCTGCATTTAATTTTTAAAAATCTGCATAAATAATTGGATAATAACGCAAAAAAATCCAGGGATCCATTTGCTTTAAACCTGAAAAAGTTATCGTTCTTTAAAATTAAGATTTATTGTGATTCATTAAAAAAAAATAGGTTTAGCATTCATGTTCAAAACAGAAAATGTTCAGGAAGTTTATGCATACATTTTTTTTTCTTTCTTAAGCAGAAAATTGCAGCAGGTAGACGATAATCTTAGAAGATTTTTAGGCATTAAAATGGGGATGAGCGAAGATTTTTAGGCATTAAAATTATTTCAAATTATGTTTGATTGAAATAAAAACGTAGACTGCAGTGCTGGCTGAATGCTATATTTCTCACTGAAGTTAAATTTAATTCATTATTATTCGAACATTGCAATATCTAATGAAATTTCACTTTTATTATCTTCATATGAAATATAAAAATAGATTAGTTTAGCCATTCATTTTTGAAATAAAAATGACCAAATAGGCACGTCTCTATATATTTAAATTATGCTTTCCTTCGTTAGTTATTATTGTTTTAAATCAAATTAGCCCTTTTGAAAATTAAAACTTTTTTAATGATTCTCATTTCGCCTTATTTGGCTAAAAGAAACTGGTGGGATTTCAAGGTGGTCTATTTCATCTTCAAATGAAAATGACCGTTTTGTTTGGGAAATAGAAAGTTTCAATTAAGGTACACTTTGTATGGGGATCCGGAAAGTGTTTTTGAGCTGATCAAGCCATAATCTCAATAAAATAAAACATTTTGTTCCCGCAATTTTCGATTTTACTAAAAATTGCGTTAAAAATATTTGCATTAAAAAATCTTATTCCGCAGTTATTTATTTTCCAGAAGTCGAGCCTCCTCCTCGCCTGCCATGGACGCAGCGCATTTGCTACGGGGTAGGCCACTCCCTCAACGACCTATGCGCCTCCATGTGGTTCAGTTACCTCATCGTCTATCTACAGCTGGTGCTCGGGTTCGATTCCAACTATGCAGGATTTGTACTGCTTGTTGGTCAAGTGGCCGACGCTATAGCCACGCCTCTACTAGGATATGAATCCAGCAGCAACAAAGAAACAGCACTCTGCAAGCGTTACGGGAAAAGAAAGTTCCTTCACTTGATAGGTATGCATAAAATCCATAATACATGTACAGTGTGTATGATACATAAAAAGAGAGGGATTGTATACATATTAACTCTCATCTAAGCAGTGACAATGGATATAAAGTTAATAGATATATAACGTGTATGATGCATATAAAACCTAAGGAATTGTATACATATTAACTAACATTTATATCATAAAAATGGACATAGTCAATTCATGAACAGCGTGTATAATACGTATAGAAAGTGGCGAATGAAATGCATGTATATTCATGTTTGTACCTTAGCAATAAAGCAGTGTGCATAGTATATATAAAACATGAGAAATAGAATGCATGTTAATCCTCATTTCGGGCATCGAATAGATATAAGGTACATGTATAATACTTATGAGTACATGTATGATACATATAAAACATGAGTACGTGTATAATAAATATGAATGCATGTATAATACATATAAATCATGAGGAATTGAATGTATATTAATTGACATATATGTCGTGTCATTGGATATAAAGTCAATACCAGTGCAGTGTATAATACATACAGAAAGTGACGAATCAAATGCCTGTAGGTTCGTGTTTGTACCTTGACAATGAATATAAAATCAGTGCCTTTGTACAGTAATATTATAAAACATGAGAAATAGAATGTTTATTAATTCGCGTTTGGATCATCGAATGGATATAAAGTTCACGTGTGACAGGGTGTATAATGCATATGAAACATGTGAAATCGAATGTATATTAACTCTTTCTAGGACCATGGGAAGTATGCTTCCCACCAAATTTATCAATCTTTGTATGAATTTATGTAGGTTGGCATAAGTTCTGATAAATTTTTTTAGAAAGACAGAAACTTAGATGCTTTATGCTCTTTATTTTACACAAAATGATGTGTCTTGATTTGTTACTTAATTATTAATTAAACAAATTAATTAATTAATCAAATTAAATTTATCTAATACCCTTTTATTATTCTAATTTCAAGCCTAAAAATATTTTAACATAATATGACTAGAAAAAAATGGCCCTTTAAAGGGTTAACTGACTTCTATTGATGACAAGGGATATAAAGCAAATACATGTAGCTCGTATATAATACATTTAGAATGTGATGAATGGAATGCAATGCATGCTAATTCGCGTTTGTACTTTGGTAATGGATATAAAATAAATGCATGTGCAGCTTGTATAATACATATAGAACATGAGGGATGGAATACTTGTTAATTCGAGTTTGGGCCATCGAATGGATTTAAGACAGTACATATACAGCGTGTATAATAAAGGAATGAAAAACAGGTTAACTCGCATTTATATCCTGGCAATGGATATAAGGACTTGAAAAGAGTTTTTTTTTAAAAATGAAAATGAATTAATGTATTCGTAATTTCTAGGCTATTAATTTTCAACCACAATGATTAGTTGGAAATTAATGATCTGTAAAAGAACAGGCAACATATCTTTCCTAATTTTAAACTTCCTAACTTTTACTTCGGTTCCAATATCTTGAAAAAAATATTCGCTTAAAAATAAATATGTGAAAATGTATCATTTATTGTTGTTTTATTTAAAGAAAATTTTGAAAACATTTTGTGACAAAAAAGAGTAAAATTTGTGGAAGTAATGTAATTTCAAAAGCATTTAATGCCCACTTTCATTATAATAGAATAGAATTCGAAATAATATTCCTCCGTAATAAGCATTTTAAAGGAAAACTTTAGCTTTAAATAGTTAAGGAAAGAAATGAAAGTTTACAATTAGTTAAAAGAAGGAGTTTTTTTTAAAAGTTTCGCAATTACAAATTTTTTTAAAGCTATTATACAGTTCATGAAGCCTGGATCAAGATTTTCACGAGTTGAGGTGCATGAAAGCTGGGTTGATGATAAACATATCAGAAGTTATTAATTAAGTTTATGTTATACAAGAATTAGTTCTTTCATTAGCTATATAAGAATTACTTTTTTTTTTTCATTAGCTATTCAAGAACAATTTCTACTTATTTGCATAATAGTTAGCAACTTATAATCCTTCCCTTTTCTTTCCAGGCACAGTGTGTGTGGTGTTGAGTTTTCCTTTCATCTTCACCGTGTGCCCTGGGTGCGAGTCGGCCAGTCAGTTCGCCCTCACCCTCATGCTCATCCCTCTGGTCATCATCTTCCAGATTGGCTGGGCAGCGGTGCAGGTCTCACACCTCTCCCTCATCCCTGCCATCACCCCTCACGAGACTGAGAGAGATTTCCTCAACGTACTCAGGTACTGCCGAAGTATTTTTTTTATCATGTAAGAGCATGATGTTGTTTTGGTTTGGAGTTTTAGAGGCCTAAAAATGCATGGGCAGAAAATAAACAGCAGTGTCGTAAGAAGTTATTATCTAAGAAGCACAAAGAAGAAATGCAAATCAACACGAAACAGCGAGGAGAGGTATCAAAAAGTATATATATATATATATAGAGAGAGAGGGGGGGGGGGGGGGGGGAGAAATAGATAAATAGGTAGACAGATATAATTTTTTTTTAATTTTCAATTTTTCTAACTAGTAAAAAAAAAAATTTTTGGAGCTCAAGCGATTTTGAAATGAAAACAAAAACTCATTGTTTTCTAAATATCGACGCATAAGTAATCTGATAGTCACGTGATTGTTTCCAACCGGTTTAAACTGGTTTTGAAAAAAAAATTGATCTCGAGAAAAAAAAAATTTGAACTCGATTGATTGTGAGACGATTAAAGACCATTGCTTTTCTAAATGTTGGTGATTACGAAATATGAGTCACATGAGAGCAGGGTGGGTTTTTTTTTGTCGGACTAATACCACGTGACTTAAAAAATATATTGTTCTTAAATGATAATTTGAAATTTGAGATAAAGATTTCATTTTTTTTAAAATTAGGATCGGTAGATAACTCATAATCCCAAGAAACCTGAATTGAATTAGAATTTTAAGATGATGTGAAACGTTTTTATAAAAAGAACTTTCTTGTAATGAAATAAATGACTGTAAGATATTGGATTTTATTGTTCGATATTAGACAATAATGATAAGTATAATTTGATACTAATCGCCTTCGGCGACAAGCTATGCGTTCAATATGTTCATAGTATTAATTTAGTCTATCAAACAACTTTGTTGAACTAAATATTATCTCAACATAAGAAAGTATTATTTTAAATTATGCATGTACAGAAACATAAAGCATACTGATTGTTTAATTATGCATAGAAAATAATGAAATTAATTTGCAAAATAAAATTAGCGAAATCGATCCATTTATTAAGGCTAGGAATTTTGTTTGGTGGGAAATTTTGTCTTGTGGTACCTCTCAAATATGGAAGTAGTGGAGGGAGGTAATTATTGATGACATATTTAAAGATCATAAATTTTCACTTGAATAAAAATTAACAAAATTGATGCATTGTTTACTACTGGCGAACTATGGTTATATTTAGGATTATTTCACTAAGCGAAATAATACACCCTTTATTGCTATTGTTAAATCAATTGTTGCATAGCTAAAACAGCAATAAGTCTGAGAGAAGGTTTTACTTACTGTCTTTCAAAAGATAAAACTTTAGAACAACTTTTAATAAAGCTCGAAGAAATTTGATTACCCTAAATTAATGATTTTATCAAAGAGCAATTTATAAGCAAATTAAATTAACAGAATAATGAAAAGCTGTTGTTAAAACATAGAAATCATGGTTATTCGGTTCTAAATTAAGCATCAAATAGGTAATTAATTATGAAATCGCTACAAAAAAAAAGAAGATAATCTTATATTCACAATTTTGGCTTTACTCTTATATATATAAACTTAAATACATATTATAAAATCACAAGTTTGTTATTTTTTCTACGAATAAAGCAGCTTATATACTAACGAAACAAACTGTGCAGATGTTTCTTAATAAATAAAAAAAGCAACTATCAAAACACTAAAATCATCTGCCCGCGCCAATGTGTAAAAGTTATGGTGAAAATTCATTGAAAAAATAATCAAATGTTACTTTAATTGAATTGAATTTCGAAAAAGAAAACCGACTTGGAAATGTTCTTCAAAACTATCAAAAATAATTTTGAAACTAGATTTGACAATTCTAAGTCTGAGATGTGTTTGTAATTTAATATATACTAAGCCTAGACATACCACGAAAAAGAAATATCCAGAAAAAGGGAAGAAGATTGAAGTGCGTTTTCCTTTTTCGCTTTCAGTTATAAAGTTATATAACAGAATAAACCGCATGTTTTGACCTGTTTTGAATGTTGATGAAAGCGGCATCAATGTAAACAAATTAATGTAAACAACATTAAAATTGAAGTCTAAACTTGTTGGATTGAGAAACATCCATTTAAATGATTTTGCATTCATAATTTTTTGCTGGGTTCCTGCCCTCGCATGGAATACGGCCTTGAAATCATTAAGAACAGGATACTTGTTATAAATTAGCATAATGGATCGCGCATGCTCCGGACAAGAATTTGTAATAAAATCCACGAAATAGCCTTCAGAATTATAAGCGTACATTTTAAATTTCCGCCATTTTAATCTTTTAAAAACTGAATGATCAAAATATTAATAATCATGAAAGTTTAGTTTAATTGATTTTGTAAATATTTATTCTTTTTTAAAGAATACTCATATTTTATTAGTATTTAAAAATTAATTTATTGTTATACTATCCGCTATACTATCTACTAGCTCATTTTCCGGGAATATTTGATTTTATTTAAATCTCTCATGCATAAATTGTTATTCATGATTCTCTGAACCAGATGTTTTTTAAATAGCAAATTGTGACAGAGCGGAAAGTTATGTTATTTTAATAGCCTTATACTTGTTCTACTTTTGTATTTACATGAATTTTTCTAATGAACTCGAATTTTATGACATAAGCATGAGAATAAAAATTTAAATATATGTGTAATCTATTTTAAATCATGCATCAAATTTCATCTGCAGTAATGTAATTACACTTTCTCTTTCCTAACTTATATAACGACCATAATTTTCTCCCTCTTAATTTTTAACAATGGAAGAAAGTTATTCAATTAAAAATCTGATGAATCTATATAAATGATACGAATTTCACTGCAATAATGAAATTGATTTTTAAAAAACCATATAAAAAATATTTTAGAAAATTACTGAAATTCAGGAAAAAGTTGCACATCTAAGTTGTTATTCTTAAAAAGACAATCTTTTAAAGTTTAAAAATGGCATAAAATAAGTTTTTATTTTATTTTCAAATCGGTTTTTTCGGTTTATCAAATGGTATCAAAAATAAGTTACTTCTAAGAATAATCTCGAAAAATTACAAAAATCTCATTTAATTTTAAATTAATTCAAATTCTATTTAAAATCTTTAAATAATTTAATCGAGATGCACATTTCTACTTTCCAAATTATGTCTGTTCTAAATTTGGTAATTCTAAATTGAAAACTATTCTATAGCTCATCACCATATTTTATCCCTTACTAAAAGAATATTTGAAAAAATATTTCATTTTTCTGTATTATTGACAGTAGTAATTTTTAGGATTTGGATATCATCATTTATGAATTCAGATAAAAGATTTAAAAAATTTTAATAATTTCATATTTATCTTTTTGATTATTTAAATAATTTAAGCAAATATATCAACTAAAAATATTTTTGTCTATTTTTATATTATTTATGTTATCGCTGATTAATTTTTTTAATAAAATTATTAACTTTTTTAATAAGATCGATTTTATTATTTACTTTATTGCAAACGATTTTCATATTTATTCGCTTAGTTGTTTGAGTTTTCAAGCTTCCTTTGGAAAAAAAAAAAGAGTGAAGTTGATTCATTATCAAACGTCAATGTCATTTGAAGGTTAATGATGGATTTCGATGATTCTTCTGGAACTGCATTAATGCTAATAGATTTTCCAAACGATGCGATTGTTGATTTGATGATAATACCGACACGAGTTTGTACTTAAAAAGATTACTTTATATATATATACACTTGAAATGTGAAAATTCATTTATCGGCATTTGCTTATTTTTTTTAAAGTTGACAAAATCAATAATCCTCTGCTAAGTTTCAACTTCAAATTTGGCATTTAAAATAAAACTTAATTTATATTAAAATATTTAAATTAAAAATTATTTTGCTTAAATAACAAAATGCATTAAAAAGTGAATGCACTTTTTGAATAAACTTAGACGTTTTCATGTTATTTTTCTTACATCCCTTGTTATAATACGTATAATTCCACTTTTTGATATCTCATACAAACTGCACAAATGAAAAAACAAACTATTTCTTTATTAGCTTTCAACAACAGAAGAAGAAGAAAAAAATCAGAGATTATATATTTGATAAAACTATTAAAATGATTTCATGTTTTCTGTATTATCATTAAGAATCGTGCAAAAATAATATTTTAAAAAATAGCCAAAATTCAAAAATCGTTTGCTTTATAACTAAATTGGTACCGTTAGAACAAAATATTTTAAAATTTGAAATGCGATAAAAGTTATTTTGTGCATAAATATGTTTTTGAATTACCACGGTGACGATAAAATCTCGCTTAGTTAAAAATTAGTTAAAATAGAAGAAAAGTGACTTGGAGTTGTACACTTCCGTTCTTTAAAGCGTAAAAAAATTTAGAAGCTCTAAGTGAAATAATCTGTGTAGGACGCTAATACACACTTGCACAAACACACTCACATGTTGTCATTTTTTTAATAGTAATAAATTAATAATTTTTAGAATGTGTGAAATAAACAATCTAAACCAACAAGAGTGGTCTCCCCAAAACATTCTCGCATACTCTCTAATAAAAATGTTACCACCCTCCCTCCCCTCCGCTGTCATCCCAAATGAAAGTATTCCCAATCGTGGAACGCGGGTAAAGCATTGGTGTTCAACAGTAACGGAATATTAATTGTTGGCGTGAATTTAGCATTTTTTCTGACACTATCGGGTGATCCTTGGCGAGTTTTTTGGCGATTAATCTCCCGCATAAGGTTAATAGTATATGAAAACCAAATTCGTATTTTAGGCGCGTATTTTAGAACTAAAATTGTAATTTCAAAATCACATATCAAAGTTTATATACGTGCGTCATTGCGTTTTTGAGTTATAGCTTCTGAAAGTACAGACCAACAGACAGTCAATCCCTTGTTAGATTTGACTCAAAATTTGATCGATGTTTAAACTATAGACATGAAATCTATGAACCGAATTTTATCTAATTTATTCTCTTCATTTTGTATTTATCGTGTTATATTCAAACAGCCGGACAGACAGACTTCCTCTGAATGAACTTTTCTCAAAATTTGACAGAAATCTACATATTTGGTGTAAAGACCATGTACCAAATTCCATCGGTCTAGTTCAAAGTATTTTTGAGTTATCTTTGTCACAGACAGACGTACAGACAGTCATAATGCCATAAATGTGTTTATAAACTTTTAGAAGTCTAAAACGTGGAGATTAATCAAAATCTCGATTTCAAATTTTTCGACGATTACTATTTTCTACATACTGCGTATACCAGGAAGTAAAATGTAATCATTGCGTACGAATCAGAAAGTTTTAAAGACAAACCAATTAACTGCAAACTAATCTGGAAAAAAAATGCATTCATTTCCAGTAGTCATAATAATATTATCGTGCGCCAAATCTGCTCACGAAAGAAATGCTATAATTAATATTCTAGAAAAGACCAGAATAACATGGCATCCTTGTATATCAAACACGTTCAACATTTAAGGCATTTCGTACTTACATTAAGTTTTTTCCCCTGCGTAATTGTAAGTTGTACTGCTTAGGTTGTAAATTCAGCTCACATCTTCTTTCATATATATTTTTTCCTCTTAATTCATATTTTCTACTTGTTTACTTTAAATTTGTAGATATTTCGAACTCTTTCTTTAACAATGTATCTTGTCCAAAAAATCCTTGTGTCTGTTTATGTTTTTAATTTACGGTAGTTTTAATTTATATACATATATCCTCACCTTGTATTTTATATACCTTCAAGCATGTCTGTTTAGAGTGTTTATCGCATGTCATTGATAATTGTATTTATTCATGTATTTATATTATTTATTGCATACTTTCCTTGAATTTTATCTTAATTTTTTAAACCATATTGTCGTACAAGGATGTTTGAATCTAATATTGTGTGTAGGCTGGTATATTCTCTGTAAATTATCACCTTATGTGGAAAATAACATTCAAAATATCCTGCATGACAGGCTGTTGGGCCTATAACTATCACACTTTGCATGCACTTCTTTGATATCAGATGCTCAAAAAGTAAGGTTTTTGTTTTCAAAAATTTTAATTAGATTTTTTAACTTAAAACTATTCTACAGTTTTTTT
>JAPMOR010076225.1:0-12260 GCA_026543865.1 Argiope aurantia | reverse complement strand
TACAGTGAAAAACTATAAAGGTGCGTTTACACTCAGTCAGCTGTAAACCATCCAGTAAGACCACGCATGTGCAGAAACTGTACAGTAGCAAGTACTTGTCCCATCGAGATAAGAACTTGCTACTGTACACTCTCTCAATGCAGACGGAATCTTCTCTCTGCGCATGCGCGATTTACTGGAATGACTGAATGTAAACCCACCTTTAAGGCATATTATCTGCAGTATGAAAAACTGACAAATATGGTTACAAATTGTTTATTATTACAGAAATAAAAGCTCGAATTTAACTGATTTTTAATGAAGATAAGAAAAATATGAAAGGTCATGGCTTATTTTAGTTTAGTTATATTAACGTCCCGTTTTAAAGCAACACTAAGACTATTTTAGGAAGGATCTCGTAATTGTGAACCTCGGTGAGATGACGAGGACAACACCTGAGCTGAAGCCCCCCTCCTTCTCCCCATCACACCACCGGACGGATTTAACGCGTACCAGACCCGCTTACAGGAAGGTTTTTCGGTGGGATCACATCACGAACCTGAAACCGTCAGGTTCCAGGGCCGAGACCTTACTACCAGACCACCACGACCCTAAATGGCCGTCGCATGTTACCTGCAGCATGAAAAACTGACGAACATAGTAACGGTACAGGTAATAAAATCGCGATTACATTAACTACTGAAGTGGAAAGCCATTAATGGCATTGGAATATTACCTGCAGTATAAAAAAAGTTGATAAACACGATTACGATTACAAAAATAAAATCTCGATTCTAATTTATTATTGCAGTGAAAAGTCAGAAATGGCATTAGAAATATTACTTGCAGCATGAAAAGTCCTAGAGTAACGCAGCCCCCTCCACCTCTCCGCATTTCTTTCTTGTTAGATTAAACTTAATCTGAAAATAAATTTACTAATTAAATCGTTTTTCAGGGGAAATTGAACGAAGCATTAAAACAATTTTAACATTTCTCATCTGTAATTGTTAACTACAGATTAATACAATAAAAATATCAGGAAATTTCATTACAATAATAAAATAAATTTTCTCAACTGTGTAAATTTAATCAAAAACCACAAAAAAGAGATTTAAAACCTAGAAAAAAAGTGATGCTAAGTTTAATCATGGAATCCACCAATTAATCAATTAGGTATTTTCTATCTTCGAATATACTTTAAAAAAACATTCAAAGTTGAAATAATAAAAATCTTTAGTTCACATCATATATAACAATTTGATTTGATCTGTTTCAGATGATCGCACTAATCATAGTTGGAATAGGTGCTTTATTCTCCATCATCTTCCACATAGGGGTGAAGGAAATAGTGTCCACGCCTCTTTCTTCCTCAGAGAACAGTCTGGAGAAAGACAGTCTCGCACTTTCAAACCCGGCTTTCTCATTTTTCCCTACCAACTTATCCTGGAGAGGATGGATGAGAGAGTCACATTTCTATCAGGTAAATACTGAATTACTATTTTTAATATAAGATAAAGAGAGGATATGATGATCTGATAATTTTAAAAATCTCATGGCCTCCAAGATCTCTGTCCTTTAATCATGTCTCAAAAAAACTTTCAAGATGCATCTCTTTCGTATATCTTAAGATATGCTAACGAGGCAAAATTTGATAATTGGCTGAACAAGTCTATCCAGCCTTTTCCGGGGTAGACACATCCATTTTTGTGTCTGCATGTCAGCACTTGTGTCAGATGCTTTGTTTTCATCAGTGGGCTTAAAAGTAAATTAAGACTTCTTCCCAAGCATCCCATGCATGCTCATCAGTGGATATAAAAAGTGAATTAAAATTTCTTCCCAAATATTCCAAGCATGTTTATCGATGGGCTTAAAAGTGAATTAAGACTTCTTCCCAAGTATCCCATGCATGCTCATCGATGGGGTTAAAAACGAATTAAGACTTCTTCCTAAACATTCACGCATGCTCATCGGTGTTTAAATCAAGGGAGCGAGCTGGCTAATCGATTCGAACAGTTAGTCCAAAATATCACAGCGGATTATAAGACAATGATTTCATTTAACATTGCCTTGACATGGTTGAAATTTTTCATGGTTGTAGTCCCAATCTTTTACTGCTATTTATTGGAGCTTTGTAGAACTAGGGCAAAATATTGTCGCCAGAAGAATGTAAGTGATAGATACATCGCCAATTAGTAGTAGAATTTAGTTTGGACATAGATTTCATATATATATACATATACATAATTAAATATTCACTGTATTTTCTTTTCTATTTCATTAATTACAATAGGTTGGACTACTGTATATGTGCACGAGACTGTTTCAGAACATGAGTCTAGTGTTCATGCCTTTGTATCTACAAGAATCTCTGCATGCAAATGATGTGAGTGCTTCTATATTTTACAAATCATATTTCGTATTCATATTTCTTTCATTTTTCATATTTATAATAGATGAAAGCGTTCAAATAATAATCGATTATTGATATTTAATCATTCAAAATTCTTAAGGTATTCTTAAAGACTTAAATTTGAATGCTTTACTTACTGATCTATGAAATACACAGCAAGAGACTGTCGTAATTATTACAGGAATTGATCTTCAGATTTTAAATGAAATGTGCATGAAAAAAATTGTTAAAATAAAAAAATAAAAAAAATATTCAAACCTAAATTGGTGAAAATTTACATTTCAAATGTATTTTCAGAAAATTTACGTTTCTGAATTAGGCAAATAAAATTTTGGAATTATATCTATTCAATTTTATGTGAAGAAGCTGGTTTTAGTTCGATGATTACGAATTTTTCAAAATCCTTTTCTCTTTACTTTCTATTCAAGTGAAGTGAATAGATCCTCAATAAAAATTACTTTTAAGGAGAACTATTTAAATTAATTTTAAAAGTTAGTGGCATGTATATGACACATTAATAATCAAAGAATTAAAGTGCTATAATCTATGGCGCGTTATCGCAACTTGGAAAAGAAGGGGGGTTCACCCGCGGAATCATTATATCTTCGCTGTCAGCAGTGAGGAAAAAGCCAGGATTAAATATCAATAGAAACATTGAAAGCGAATTTTGGTTCATTTCACCAACGAAATATAAAGGTGTAAAATACATTTAAACTGTTTCTTTAAAGATTGATTAAAGTAGAAAACATTATTTACCAATAAAAAGAGGGTTTTTTTTTTTTTTTTTTTTTGAATTTCAAGATGATGTAAAAATAATTTTTCTGTTGCAACATTTTAAGAATTTAACGCTCCAAAATGTCGAAAATTTTGTTTAATTCATAATTAATTAAAATTTTTAAAAATACCACAGCGAATTGCACATTTTCATCTTCGAAAATATATGTGTTAAACGTAATGAAAATTCCCAGGTTTATTTTGCAGTAAAAGATAATTTTTTTTTATTTGTGCTTTTGTCAATACGATAGCAAATCGTTCATAAACGCTAATTTTTCCCCTTGTACGCGTAATTTACTCGTGCAAGTTAATTTTTTTTATTTTGTACGAAATAAATTGTTGAAAAATATGATTAAATTATTTTTTAAAATGCATTAAAAATAGAAACTTAATGTATAGGTTAATACATTGGTATCATTAATAAGATAATTTTTTGACCTTTAACTTGATGCAAAAAATAATTTTTGTGTAATAATATTTTCTGAAGTTATCGCTTAATTTTTCGCTTTTTGAAGTTCGTTTAATTTTTCATTAATTAAAATTCTAATTAAAAAAAACTTTAAAAATTCGCTCCGAGATGCGTATCCTTGACCTTCAAAGTATAAAAATGTGCTAAATTTGGTAGCTATTGGTCAAATGATCTGACCTGTAGAACGCCACCACACACTCACATTCATCTTTACTACAAGTATAGATTATAAGAGATTATTTCTTGCAAACAATTTTCTTCGAATCATTAAAAAGAAACATCGGGAGTGGTCTCACCAAGACTCTCTCGCATAATCTATTCTTATAATAAAGCTCGATGTGTGTGTCTGTTGTGTGTGTGTGTATGTGTGTGTGTGTGTGTGTGTGTGTGTGTGTGTGTGTGTGTCTGTGTGTGTGTGTTGGCGCTCTACAGGCCAGACCATTCAACCTACAGCTACCAAATTTGGCACGTGTATACCTTGGAGGAAGGGAATGTGCACCTGGGGTTTATTTTTTCAAATTTTTAATTAGTATTTTATTTATTTAAAAATTAAGCGAAATTTTGACGTGTTTCTGCTACAACTTCCGAAAATATTACCGCACAAAATATATTTTTACATGAAGTTAAAGATCAAAAATTTATCTTTTACATGATACCAATGTTTTAACCTTAAAATTAAATTTCTATTTTTAATGAATTTTTAAATAAATACTTTAACTATATTTTTCAACAATTTTTTTCGTACAAAATAAAAATAAAATTTAAGCTGCACGAGCACGTTTCGCATTCATGGGAAAGAATTAGCTTTTTCCAAAGTGTTGCCATCACATTGATTAGAGCTTCAATTAAAAATAAATTAAATCTTTTTGGAAATGAAATCTGCAAAAATATAATTTTCGGCACGTGTCTGTAGGAAATGAAACAAATATGAAATATTATTTTTTCTAAAAAATAAATTCAAGAAAAATTATTTTATGATCTTTTACACTCTCTATATTATTAATCCAATAAATCAGTTTTATTTTAAGGCAAGTTTTGTTTAATATGAACAGGATACCCATTCAAATCAGGGCCACACAGCTAATTTGTAAACCTTTAGTAAGACACAGATCTGCTAAAATGATCTAAATGGAAAATGATTATATTTTATGTAACTTGATTCAATAAATGCTCTAATAAATAACGAATTTTTGATTTTACATAAAGTTTCTGCTGTGGAAATCACGATAAACAAAATGTTCTTGAAACACTAATATTTTAAATAAAAAGAGTTAATTTCCAATCAACTAAATCAATCCCTTAAACTGACTGATTTATGAAAATTTGAATTCATGAATAAAAATTTCATTAAAAAAAAAGGATAATTTTAGATTTTCCATCTATCGTTTCGAAGAAAATACGCCAACCAGCGTGTAGGTTTCTCAAGATTAATTGGTCTAAGATTATGAAAATGTTGAGTTTTCTCTAAATTTTTAACATTCAAAACTTCATAAATAAGTCTTAGTTGATCGCGGAAAATCGAAACATTTATTAAAATTTATTCATTTATTTATTTAAAATTTGGTATGTCCAGAATATTTCTCAGAATATGATACCTAACTGCATTAAATTTAGATTTCATAATTTTTGAAATATATTTATAGGCCGGAACAAAACATTATTCTTGATTTCATTTCAATCCTCTTAAAAGCTAAACTAAAAACTGAATTTTATGCTGAATCTGAGAAATTTTTGTTGAATTATTCTTTGAGATGTTACATAAAGTATGAAAAATATTTTGTAGTTCACATAAGACTTATATACCGAGCGATTCTATTTGCAATACTCATATTCAATAATAATAATAATAATAAATAAATAACAATAAAGATGATAAATAAAATAAAACGCTTGGTTTTATTAAAAAATATCTTTATATTAATTGCAATTTCCACTTTATTAAAATTGAAGTTTTACCGAAAATGACAACAAATTATCAAAATATATATAGTAAATTGAACGAAACGATCTAAACAACAGTATAAGTTTGGTATGATTATCAAAATTTGAAGATTAAAAATATTTTGTTTGAGAATCTATTAAGAGACCAGTTACTTAAAATATTTAATTGAAAATTGTAGCGAGTGGTAATACTGGCGAACCGGCTGGTCGCCAAAGGCGGCTAGTCTGTAATAAATTTTTCGTGCCAGAGAACGCCTTACATCGGCGTACAATAGTTGCGAAATATTAACGGTTGGCGTGAAATCTATCGTACCATTCTTAGTGAGTTATTTGACGATTAATCCTTGGCATGCCATCAATAGTATCCAAAAATCGAATTTGCGTTTTAAACACGTTTTTCTCAGCCAATTGAAACAAAAATTTGACATACAACTGCACTTGTCGTCACAAAATTCCATACCAAATTTGATATATTTAAGTCAGTGCATTTTTTGAGTTATCGCATTTACATGTTTCTCAAAATACAGATCGACAGAAGGTCAACCCTAGTTGGATTTAGCTCAAGATTTGACTTATGTCTATGCTATAAATGTTCATTTTATAATCATCGTGTTTACTTTTATTTGAAAAGCCAGACAGACGGACTTCCTCAGAACAGATTTTACAGAAAATTTAATAGAAATCTGCACATTTGGTGTTGAGAAATTATACTAAATTTCAACCATCTAGGTCAAAGAGTTTTAGAGTTAGTTATTAGTGTAAAAAAGAGACGGACTTTTTCCAAAATTGTAATTTCCGAACTCAGGGTTATCTAAAACGTGGAGTTCGTCAAAATCTCTGGAGTTCGTCAAAATACTTTCTGCAAGTACACTCTTATACTTTCTCTGTATACAAGTGTACTTTCTCTAAAAATGTTTGAATTTTTAAATGGCTCGAAAAATAGTTGTGTTGAATAATATTTTATGAGTTTTCGTGAAAAAGCACTAATATCTTGCTTAATTTTTAATTGTTGTTATTGCGTTTCGTACAATAGCTCGACTTCATTACCAGTGAACTCAATAATAGCATTAATATATTTTAAAACATTTTTCTTTCTCTTGACTTGTTTCATTTCTTTAAAAATTTCCATTTTAATCTCTTTTCCACTCACGGTCTATTATGCTCGAGTTGAAAATGGCGCATGTATTTCAATCATTATTAAAATCTGTCTTACTATAGTTCATTGTTTCAAATTCAAACTCAAGCTCAATTCATTCCATTAAACAATTGTTTAATTTAAACATCTTAAGATATTTAGCGTCTGTTATCTGCAATCCTTTGATAAGGAATTCTGAACGCAACTCAAATAAAGCAGAAATCCCACTGGGAGATGCAGCGATAAGTAAAACTAGAAAAATATTGCGCTTGTCGGTCGTAAAATGACCACAAGGTCACCTGGTTTTTAAGAAGAGGCAAAAATAAAAGATTAATGATTGGTAATGAATGGTTTGCTAGACTTGTTACCTGTTTAACTCGTTACGGAATGACGCATACTATTTGATTTTAAAGTTATATAATCTACTTATATTCCAATGTTACATTCTGCCTATCTAAAGCCCGTTACATCATAATTAATTGCTAACATTATAAAACAATTAAGTCCATTTAGAAAAGTGGCAAAAAGTTAGTTTCTCAGCTTAAAAATACAAGACAGGATTGGAATTTCATGATAACTTCATATATATGCTAAAATTCCATGCAAAATCTACTTTTCCGCTTATTTTTCTTCCTTATTTAAACACTATCCGCCTTTGGCGACCAGTTTGTTCGTCTAGATTATTGACTCTTTAGGTTACTAAATTATTAATATGGATGCATTTCTTTAAAAAAAAACATTTCATTTTGTAATTTCATACAACTAAAACAAATGAATTCGATTAAAACAGACTACTGCGGATTACAAAGTGTATGTTTTCAGAACGTACGTTTCAGACCTCCTGAGTTCGAAAAATAACGTTTTTGGGAAATTCCTGTCTGTCTGTGACAAGGATAACTTAAAAATGCTTTGAGCTATATGGATGAAATTTGGTATACGGTCTTTGCATCAGATTTGTAGACTTCTAGTATATTTAGAGGTCATTGCTTTTAGAAGAAATCTGTCTGTCCGGCTGTTCAAATATACATTTATACGATAACTACAAAACAAAGAGAGCTCGATAGATTAAATTCAGTACACAAATTTAATATTTATTGTGTAGACGCATATCAATTTTTTTATGGTAAAACCCCAAAAAGGGCTTGACTATCTGTCGGTCTGTACGTCCAGAAACATATAAAAACGATAGCTCAAAAATGCAATGATTTAAATATATCAAATTTGATATGTGATTTTCTGGGTATAACTGTAATTCTGTGTCAAATTTTGGTTTTAATGCCTGGGGAAAAATGCATTTAAAACACAAATTCGGTTTTCGAATATTATTAATTATATAGCAGGAATTCATTGTTTGAACACTCGCCAAGAATCACACGACAGATTCTATGGAAATACTAAATTCACATATTAGTATTTTATAACTATTGTACGCCAATACCATGCAAGGCGATCACTGTCTTACCCAAGGTTCACAATTTCGCCGGGAATACACGAGAAAGTTTTCATGGGATCATTCTGGCTGTTTGAGTTAATGTGTTCACAGGCTGACAGAGAATACATTTACTGAAATGGGGGGTTACATTGTGGAGATTCATTAAAATTTCAAGCTCAAATTGTTATGAAGATTAACATTTCTTTTGATTATTATTTTTCTTCTACGACAAAGTAAAAATGATTGTAATATCATATACCAATCGTAACTGTTTTTCTTTCAGAAACAGTGCAATTTTTTTGAATTAATTATTTATTCTTAATTAATTTATAATTATTCATTCATCTTTTTTCTCTTTCTTTAGGATTTTATTGCTAAAATTCCTCTTGTGATGAATGTCAGCGGTTTCGCCATATCGTGCTGCCTCCCTAAATTCTTCAAAGTGTTTAGTAAAAAGGTATGTAGAATTTTTATGCAATTCCTTGCTATTTCCAGGTGTTCGCGCCATTCGATTTTGTATTTTCTATAATTTGTTCATTCACACACTTATATTCAGTATTAAATCATTATCATGACGGTAGGCATAGCAATGAGAAAATCAATCAGTCAATAAATTTATTTAAAAGCAAAAGCAAATAAGGCAGTTGTGACTAAAATTGAGAACACTTTTGAAATTTTATTTCCCAGATCTGTTTAACTATTGAATTATCGACATCTGGGTGAAATACTGAAGTTCACGTGTTTAAGACTGTTTGCTTATTAAGATAGTTTAAGATGGTGTGCAATCAAAAAGAAAAAAAAAGAAAAGAAATATCCATAGTTTAAAAATAGATTTGGTTTAAAGAAAGGAAAACATTTATTGCTGTCATGATATGAATAATTACTGGATGGCTTTAAAACAACTTACCTGTTTGAAAATATTTACAGTTAAAAACTAATGAACGGAATGAAACCAAATTTCAAATTAATCTGTGGAAGTCATAGAAAGATGAAATACACTTGCACACATTTACATACACAAAAATGTATCGGAAATTATCAATGTAAATATCTTACGCGCAGGAACGGAACGCGCATTGAAAATGTTGCAGGATTTTTTTTCTGGAGCCCCTATTTTTTGCTTGCTAAACGATTATTCCATAAAACATAAATATAGTTGGCGGCAATGGACAATTCTTGATGACATTTCCACCTCTAATATGTGTCCTTGGTATACTGCATGAACTTTATTCGATGCCGGCGTCTTGGCCTAGGGGTAGCTCGTCTTCCCCGTGTTCTGTGCGTCCAGGGTTCGAGTCCTAGTTCGGGCATGGTTGTTCTTTACCCTGAGCTCTGTCTGTGAGGAGTGTGGAAGAGTGCCCTCCCTCTTTAAAAAGGAGTTGTGCAAGTGAGTGGGATGAAGATGATACTCACACATTCACTTGCACAACCCCTTTTTAAAGGGGGAGGGGGCTCTTCCACACTCCTCACAGATAGAGCTCAGGGTAAAGAACAACCATGACGAACTATGATCATCTTCATATGAACTAGAAGTCAGAGTATTGCCCTTGCCACTTCAGGGGCCTTTACCCTCAGAAGCTACTGTACAAAACTCGTCTAAAAATCGCTGGTTTTATCGCTTTAAAAATCGCTGTATATGAAAAGTGCCATAAGTAACAACTTTATGCGATTATAGCATTGTTTCACCGCACTTTCTTCTGATTTACCATGCCTTAATTCTATATGAAACACTAAAAGTCAAGTTACACAAATCGTGGGCTTCGAAGGAATTGGATCACGTGATAAGAATCCTTATAGTTGCTGCTAAAGCTCCAGGAATTTGAGGTGAATTATTCAATGTCCGGTTATCAAAGCTGTATCGATGGGGAGGATGTTTCTTTTCTAAAACATAACATTTGGGAATATCTTGAGACATCGTTAAAGGCATTCGTTAACTCTTCTACTAGCTTCCTCTGTAAATTAGATGATTCGTCAAGATTACTGACAATCCGTTTTCAATTAAGATTCTTATATGTAGCTAAATATTCGTGATTCAATATATATATATATATATATATATATATATATATATAATATTTAAAATTCCAATTGTAATAAACATTAGACGGTATAAACTTGATAGCCTTCTTACTTTTTTTCTATTTGCTGGGTCCTTCTTATTGGAGGTGAGTTACATGGCATCATAATCCTATTGAAAACGATCTCATGATACTACAACTTCAAATCCCATGCTGTCTTTTGTAGCAACTTAATTCCAGATTCCTTTACAAATTGCGCAGAAAATCAATAGAATTTTTCTTTCTTAGCTTCAATAAAAAAATTATATAATGAATTAAATAATGATGAAATAAATGAGAATGGTGGAAAATTCAATTCTTGCATTCATTTTGGGACACCCTTTATTTTATTTCACATTAAAATAAAAGTTAATTTTTTATTGCTATATCATTATGTTACGATCATATCATAAAGTATGATAAAGTAATTTGTATACCGTAATACCATACCAGTAGATTCGATTGATAAATTTCTGAAACAAATCAAGTTTAAGAAATTGTATGACTCTCTTTCCTACAGGTAACTTTTCTAGGCGGTGCTTCGTTGGGGATCGGAGCTTGTGTTTGGATCACAGTTGGCTCTGGCCCCACGTTTGTTAGTCAGGGTGTGTACGGCGTAGGAGTGCTTATGGGGGCAGCGTCTTCATCCCTGGTCATTTGTGCACTTTCCTTCATTCATGATCTGATAGGGACGAGTGTGGTAAGTTTCATATTCTTTATCATTTCTATACTGATTCTGAAGGTCTTGAAAAAAAATACAATAAGGGAAATGGAATTTATTATATTGGTACCTTGGACATAGAAAATCTTGGATCTTTAATTTTAATTAATTAATATAATTTTCGGAAGTAAATGAAATTAAGTCTTAGTTTTATCTTTCAAAGATTTTTGTAACAATGTCGCAATCACCGAATATATTTTTTGTCTCACCTCTAACCTCCAAAAATTTGCATTGTAAGCGTGTCCGTGATAACTTGTGCGATGTATTGACTTAAGAAGAATACACCCATGTCTATTTATCATATTTTCTACTTTATGATTAAGATTTAACTATTCAAATTTTTATTTTAGTTATGCGTATTCTATTGCAAACATTGTGACATTGTTTTGAAGATAAGTGCACTTGGATAAATAAGTGTAAATAAAATAATTTTAATTAATAATTTGTATTAATAATGTCTGTGTATGTTTTAATAAATTATTAAAAGATTAATAATGAATAAATTATAAAATTAATAAATTATAATATGTATTATAAGATAATTTTAATAAATTAAATGTAATTAACATAATTTTCTGAAGTAACTGAAATTATGTCAGAGTTTTATTTATCTTTCAAATATTCTTGGAATAATGTCGCAATCACCCCCTATATTTTTTACCCCATCTACCCCCCACCCCCAAAAAAATTGCATTGCAAGCGTGAGCTTAATAACTGGTGTGGTTTATGACTTAACGAAAGATTCATCCACACCATATTTTTGCAAGAAAATTAAGCTATTGATGAATATTTCAGGAAAGTGCCGCATTCGTGTATGGTGCCATGAGCTTCTGGGACAAGATCGCGAATGGCATTGTGGGAATGATTATTCAGCATCTGCATGCGTAAGTATTCGTATGACTTTGTGTTTTCTCTTCAACTATTATTTTCGGTCTCTCTTTTTTATCCATCAACAAAAATTTGTTGCTAATAATAAAGATATCAGCGTTAAATAAATTTTCATTTTTTGCTGTATCTTTATCCAGTTATCTCACATAAAAAAAATGTTGATTGCCTTAGTTAAGTTCTGCTTATAATGTACATGAAACTTTCTAATAGAAATCACTCCCATGACGTCATAGTGTTATAAAAAACTTAAATATCTGGTTCGTCTATCTTCTAAAGTTCACGATGTTGGAAATTCATTTTTTTATTGGCCTCGTTAACTACACAGATATTGAACAGAAATTTATTGTTTAGTTTTCAACAATGGGAAAAATTCACACATTTCAATATTTGATTAAACAATGAAATCTTTTGAACAATATAATAATTTGGGCAATACTGCATATAATTTATAATT
>JAPMOR010076219.1:444533-538635 GCA_026543865.1 Argiope aurantia | reverse complement strand
AAATATTATCTGTTCCCAAAAAAAATTATTATATAGGAAATGGTATCTTTTCTTCCTACTTAGATATTTAAAATATTATGAAAAATTGTATTTCATTCTTTACTATACAATATCCTTAGAGCTCAGTAGTCATTAGTTATACCTGTAGAGCAATGCTATCTTGATTTTCTATTTTTTAATATAACTTCTGATAAAATAACGGAAAAAAAATACTTAAGTGATAGCTTTATCTTCGTGAGTAAGAAAATGATTAATTTCTTAGCGGTGTTTAAATGTTCTTTGTTGAATGACTGGTATTAAAGCAATGCACTCGGCAAAGCTAACCAGAAAGCTGGAAATGAGAATATGGGAACACATTTAGAGCTGATAGCTTCTTATAGGTTACTTACGAGTCATAGCTGAGCACACATTTATTTGAGGTGCAGAATTTTCATGTGATATTGTAGTTTAACATTGGGCAATTAAAGTTACTGAAATTGGACTTTGAGAATCATGAGAAGATCAAATGCCTGCTTAATTCTGAAGTTATGTTTGATTATTAAAAAAACTAATAATAATTTTAAGAATACAGAAGCATTAAATCCAGGGCACACACACACACATATATATATATATATATATATATATATAATATGAAGTGACCAAATATTCTAAATTACTTAGTATAATCATTTAATCTTTTTTCCGGTTAATAATAATAATAAAGAAAATCTTGATTTAGTATAAAACATTCTGGATTATGCTGATTTGTACTTAGTGTAGTAAATAGTATGAATTTTACTAATAGGTAAAAGGTTTATATTAAAAAAAAAAAGAAAGACATAGATTTCATGCTAAAAATGCTTTTGAATGAATTTCTTTCTCTACTTATCATATGATAATGTTTTTATTGGCCCCAAGCAGCCATCAGTATCCAGTTATTTTGCACTCCTAGCATGTAATATCAATTCAGTTAAGTGAAAATAAAACTGTTGTTCAAAATAGTTGTTATTATATGAGACATTAACTATTATGAATGAAAAAATTGATTGGAATAACTTCAAATTGAATTTATAAAAGCAAATAAATATAATATTTAAGTTAATGTACTAAAAGTTTGATTAGCTTTGCATTTTAAAAATTTGACAATATTTTCCCACATGCTTGTGGAACATAGCGAACTGTTGTTAAACTGTTACAATTAGAGAAAATAATATGTCAATGAGATTGATAAAATTGAAATGAATTTTTTAATGATTGCAATGCACTTTACCAATGTTTTTTTCCGATCCTCAAAACATCTTTAAAGCCATGTATTATTTAGAGTTTGTAGTGAATTTTCTTGTATTGAATTAATGGACAAAATGATGATCACAAGGAAGCAATTTCAAACATAGAAATAAGAAAAAGATGCAGAGTATGATGCAGAGCTTGTAAAGTCATATGTGTAAAATGTTTGGTCTAAAACTCATGAATAATAATTGCACTGTGAGAAATCCATGAATTTTTTTACATTTCAGACCATTTTCAATTAATTGTGTCATGGTACATATGGCATAGAGTACTGAAATAATAATTTTTGTATGTGTCTGGCCAGTTGGTAGGAATTCACAATACACAACATAATGGCATTAAAAAAACAGTTAGCATTACCTTCAGTTTTGAGCAACTTTGACATGGTATTTTTTGTCTTGCTTCATTTCATTTGATAGGTGAGCTGTTTTTGTATTGAAAGTATATATCCATGTTTTATTGCCAGAAATAATACATTTTAAAAGAATTACTTTGAAAAAACATCCCTTGTTCAGTAATGGCTCTTACTGTCAAATAACAAGCTCCAATTCACTGATCTTAATGATTCCTTGACCAATAATCAAAGTGGATACTTTACTAGATGATGGATTCTCTATCTTCTTTTTATACTAATCATTGCTGTTTTTAATAAACAGACATCTTTAAAAAGCATTTTCAGTATTTCAGATGTTTTTGTAGCACAAATTTCATTGCAAAAAACAAAATATAATGCATGTTCTTTGCTTAGTGACATATGCAATTTTAGAAAAAAGAGTGAAAATTCTTATTTCAATAAAAACAAATTTACTTTCAGACAAAAAATTAAAATAAATTCTTCATTGTTACCAAATATTTATAGAACTTGTAAAAATGTTTGATAAAAAATTAGAAGCTGCTACTGTAGATTTATTTGAAATGAAGCATTTCAAATATTTTTTTAATTGGAATAGTATAAAACAATTCATTCAATTTTTTAATTCAAATTTTCTTAAAATACCACTGAATTGTGCATTGATACCTAGTAAAATATCCATGTTTGGTTTTTGTAGAACATTGTTGATAGAATTATTGAAAAATTGTGTTTTATACAAATATTTTTATTTTAGGAGAAATAAATGTAACCGACTTAATGAACATGTCAGCTGTTTCACCTTTGCCTCTAGAAGTTGATAATGGGACACGAGATGTAGTTATGGATGATAATTCTACTGTAAATGGTACTGATGTTGATGTTCCACCCACTTTTCTTCAGACAACTGGAGCTCAAGTGATATCTGGGATATTTGTATGGTTTGCTCTTTTCTTGACATGCCATCAGGTTCGTAGCATTTTAAATATATTTATGCATTTTAGTAATTTTTTTTCCCCCTGTATCAGTATAATATCTCAATTTTTCTCTTCTATAGATATATCAGCACTTGCGATTTTATACAAGTCCTTCAGAACAACGATGGATAGTTAGAATATTATTCATTGTTCCAATATATGCTTTTGACTCATGGTTGAGTCTTTTGTTTTTCCGTGATAACTATTATATATACTTTGATAGTATCCGGGACTGGTATGAAGGTAAGTAAAAATTATGCTTGAAAAAGTATTTAAAACTTTATAAGTAATAAAAAATGTTAATGTTAATTTATTTTATCATTTCTGTCTGACCTTTGAAAATTAACTATAATTTTCTTTATCTCAAATAGGATTTTTTTAAATAAATTTTATTAGCTTTTACAAAATGCTGAATCTGCAATTTTTTATCTATTGCAATTTCTGATTTTAATTTTTCTTCATTTTGAAGTTGTAAAAGTTAGCTTTTACAATTGATACCTACAGGTCTGCAATGTGCGTTCTAAAGTGGCTTTGACTTGAATTTTTAATTCTATATTAAAAACTGTGGAATTTTTGCTTACTTTTAAATGGTGTATAAACTCTACTATAAAGAATTTGGAATGACAGCTTATCCTCTTTAATAAAATGTGCACATTGAAATTCGATAATACATTGTCATTTAAAATAATTAACTTTAAATTGTAAAATAAATAAATAATAAATAAAATAAAATAATGCAAAATCATAATTTTAAGCAAAAACGTGAAGATGGTAAAGTTTCAGAGTGCCAAGAAATTGTTCAATTCAATTATTTTGATTTTAGTTTTAAAATGTATCATATTAATGGCATATTAATATAGAATTGTATTTATTTTCTCTACCAATTTTGTGCCAGATAAATTAAATATAATTTTGTTATTAATCTAGTGCTATTTATTTTACAGCTTTTGTGATTTATAACTTTCTCAGCTTATGCTATGAATATTTGGGAGGTGAAGGCAACATTATGTCTGAAATTCGTGGAAAACCAATCAGGTATATATATATATATATATATTTTATAGTATAAAACTGAAGCAGTTTTGTATTGAGTAAATTTAAACCTCACATCTGCTATATACAGTTATGTTTCAATCGAATTATTAGTGTTTTTATCAAAATTTATTCATTCATTATTGGCATAAGATTTGTTCCATATTCAGATCCTCTTATTATGTGCACCTTCTTGAGTTGATTGTACAGATAGTCTTTGTTCATATGTATAATTTTTTTTAAATGTAAATGCAATATAAGTGTCCTATATAGTTCATTTGATCTTAAATATTACTGTATTAAAATATTTTCAATATATAGGGTAATCCAAATTAAACAAGAGATATTTAGACCTCACTATAGGGCAAATTATTTGACAAATTTTACCCAAAATTTGTATAAATGCTCTCTTGAATACATGGTTTTGATTTCTGAAAGGGGGCAGGCTAATATTCTTGCCATTAGGGGAGAAAATCGCTTTGCCAAGCAAGCAATTTGTATAATTCTTAATATAGGCAATATCTATACCTTTCTAAAAATGTAAGCATTTTTCACAAAAAAAAAAAAAAAAAAAAAAAAAAAAAAAACCTGTCATGAAATTGACTTTATGTAATTTCTTCAGTTTCTGTACTATTGAAAACAGCAATGTTTCTGTTATACTTGTAAAAAGGTTTATATAGATGCCCACTGATGATTAGAAATCTTTGAAAAATGCCTTTTACAGTGAATTATATTTACTTAAAAACCCTATGAGGCTGCAAATCTACTTGATTGACCACAAGAAATTAAAAAAATTGCAATTGCAATAGTAGAGCAGGAAATAAAAAGTGCACATACAATATTATAGGAATCAGGCAGGCTATAGGCAACAGTGTGAAGAATTATGATAAATGACTTGAAATTTTATCAATTTTAGATATTTCACACTTAGCAGTTGCTCCCTAATGATAATGGAAGAGCATGAAACATTTTCTTTGATGTTCATTATTCAAATTGAGAGTAAATCTCGAGTGGCCCTGTCAGGCATTATAGAATGATGGAGCTCATATTTATTTGTATAGCATTGGAAACATACATAATTGTCGTATTTGAATTATACAAAGCCCCTAACAAAATTCTGTTGAGTGCTAAGTGTGATATTGGGCTGTGACTTCATCTCATCTTTCATGAGTTTTGATAATGGTAATGGACCTTTTTGATAATGGTTTGATCTTTACTGGCTCTAGGTGCTTCAAAAATTTATCATTCTCTCATTTCAACAGAGAAATTGTCTTTATATAAGATAATGCATTCTGGCATATTGTATGTCCATACAATCACTTAAGTAAAAATCCATACAATTAAGACAAAAGTTATTGTCAGGGCATTTTTAACATCTCAATTGCCTTGATCACCATTCTAAACCCTCATTGTTGTGGTTTTGTGAGAATATATAAGAGTTGCATTCACAAAAGTAATGTTCCAAACTTAGCTGTCATGGAAGACAACATATATTCTTCCTTCAAATGGGTGTCATATGTTTTGCTTTGGAATGTATTGTGTTTAGAGTGCAATTTCCTGAGCAGGGCCAAAAGACATATTTTACCTTATCATAATGATAGTATTTATCTACATGTGATAGCATTAAAGTTGCACAAATCTGTTTTCAGTCATGCTGTTTAATTTGTAGTTAATATTATATAGTAAAAGTTGCCTATTCTCCCATTGGTAATATTTATTCTATCTCCACATAATAGTGCATATTAATAATCATTGTTAGGCATTTTTAGAAATATGTTAATTACTTATTACACATTGCCATTTACTCCCCTAATGGCAGGAATATGAACTAATTATATATACTAGAAATTGTAATTGTATATTCTAGAAAGCATGTGTGTGAAATTTGGATGAAATTGCCCTAATAATTTTACCTACAAACAAATCTAAACATCACCTATTTAATTTTTTTTAAGTGTTGATATTTATTTTTTTATAGATCTAGCTGGTTGTATGGTACTTGCTGCTTGAGAGGAAAGACATATACTATTGGTTTCTTACGCTTTTGCAAGCAGGTACTATTTCAGTTTTTTGATTAATTTTTAATGCTATCATATTTTAAATCAATATTTATTTCTTATTCTATTATCTTTTAGGCAACTCTTCAGTTTTGTGCAGTGAAACCTCTGATGTCAGTTATTATTCTCATTTTGCAACCTCTTGGAAAATATTCAGATGGTGATTGGAGGTGAGAAAATTGTTTCTACAGTTTTGTAATATAATATTTAAGAGTGTTTTTTTTAAATTGGGAAATACTTGTTTCAAAAGTCATGTTTATTAAGATTTTCTCCTTTTTTTTATAGGCCTGACAGTGGATATTTATATATCACTATTATTTACAACATCAGTGTTACTCTTGCTCTTTACGGATTGGTATTGTTCTACTTTGCAACTCACGAACTTCTGTCTCCTTATGAACCTGTTTGGAAATTTCTTACTGTGAAGTCCGTTATTTTCCTATCATTCTGGCAAGGTATATATCCATCATTCAGAAGTATTGCTGCTTTATTTTCTGTAAATTTGGCCAGTCTTCTCACTAACTGTATATTTTGCAAATAAGTTTTGTTATTAAATGTGTTGGCTATTACCTTTTACGTTATTCATAAGACAGATATGCTTCATTACTATGGCTTATTAAATGTATTCCACTATTATTTTTTTATTTATTCATTTTTGCCTTGTCAAAGAACTCTATGTTCTTGAACAATTTCCAAGTGACATAAGCCATTCTTCCCCTTAATTCCAATTCAAAATGTCATCTCTTTGATTTAATGATTTATTTTTTCTTTCGATATATTTTTGAGCTAATGCAAGAAATTCAAAAGTAGTTATTTTTTATATTTTACTATATTTAAAAACTGTTTTAATATATACCTATAAAAGTTTTAAAAATGATTTTTTATCCAATTTTTTTAATCAAACAATAATTTTTTTCTTCAAATTTAATAATTTTATTGCTATTGGTGTTTTAAACAACTTAAAAAAATTATTGATATCTATGATTTGAATTAAAGAGACATTAATAGATTAATATATAAGTAAATTATATACAATATAGTACATTCATTTTTCAAATAATGTTTGTGTTATGGTTTAAATCATTTAATGCCAAAGATGGAAAATCAGCTCAAAGTATTAACAAGTGAATAATTCTTTCATAGCTAATGATAAACAAACAAGCAGTGAATAATAAATTTTTTAATTGCATGCTCCTTCATCACTACATATATATAGATTTATGATTGCTATTTTTCAAGATCTCATTTCTGTGTTTACATTATGTAATGTAATAATATATATTATATAAATGATATATATTATATTTTATATACTTGTTTTGGAACTGTGAAAATCTTCAATTCAGTTTTCCAAATTTTTGCTATTATAATTATTTTTTTAAGCGTAAACAGAATATTCTTTTCACTTTTCCTTTTTAGCATCCATTTTCACCTAGAATTGTTAATTTTTGTATTTCTGATTCATAATTTTTATATTATTATTTCAAAAAGAATTGAATTCAAATTAAATTAGAAGTTTATATTAAGATTTATTTTTCAATATTTTATTTCTGTGTTTATTTAAAAGCATATGAAATCATTTCTAATTTACTTGGCTATATGCCATCAGCCTGCTAATGATAGTGATCATTCCTCTCTTAAACCCTTTTTAATTTTCAGTATTTAAAAAATCAGTACACTATCCTTTATGATATAATTTGTTAAAAATTATATCATAAAAAAATTATTTCAGAAATTAAATTATTTATTACTATTTATATTTTCATTATCGGATTATTTTATAGTGACTAAACTAAACATTTTATTTATTAAACTGTAATATCTGAGATTATCATTGTGAAATATTGCTGATATTGAAGAATACTTTTCATCATTCTCTATCCAAAGCCACTTTAATAATTTAATTTGGATGTAAATTCTTTTTGCGATTTTCAAAAAAATATTATTTTTAAAATTTATTTTTAGTATTGTAAAAGAATTCATTGTTTCCCTTTTATTGAAGTAACAGAAAATTGAAATATGTTGAATTTATACCATTTATTAAGAATTTTGCACTTTTAAATATATTAAATGGTTTTATTCTTTCTTGTCATACATTTTATGTATCATTTTTTTAGGATTTGTGCTGGCGATTCTTGAAAAGGCTGGAGTAATTGTACCAATTTTTGCCACTCGAGCAAGCATTCATCATACTGCTAGTGCTGGTACTGTTTCAGCAGGAATTCAGAATTTCTTGATTTGCATTGAAATGTTTTTTGCAGCACTTGCTTTACGATATGCTTTCCCTTATCACGTCTATATGCAGGATTGTACTACTGACTCTCAAGGTCGTTCTGTTACCATGCAAAGCATATCAAGCAGTTTGAAGGTATATATATATATATATATATATATTTGATTAAGTTAAGATTTTCTAATTATATATACATTCTCCCTCCCCCCTAAAAAACCAGAAAATTAAGAAACAAATGACTTAGACTATTTTCTCATTAAAACATTTGTAATATCTTATTTAATTTTTTTAATTAAATATTTTTAAAATTAATGAAAAAAAATGGTTGTCATTGGAAACTAAATATATTTTAAAAGGCATGTGTAAAAAAGAACAATTTCATAACATAGTTAAAAAAATATCCTATATAAAATTGGAATTCAAAACTAAATTAGTATCATGCACATCTTCTGTATAAATTTTGCAACTATCTTAATAATATTCTCAATTATGTGTGAATTATGTTATAATCACTGTTATTAATTTCGAATTCCATATCTGTAATTAAAGTACCAGTACTTCAATATGTTGTAAGCACACAGTTAGACATGGTCTGAGAATTTCAGTGGCTGTGTTTATAGTTAAGAGATTCAACAGAAGAGAACATTATTTTGCAAGCTTTTATTATTTTTTGCTTGTTTTAAAGAAATCCAAATGTTTTTTTTTTCAAGTTAATGAACAAAATAATTTATTTACATATTGAAATCTCATATTTTGCATCAGAGATCAATTGTCTCTCTCGTACTTTAAAGCTTCCATTTCAAAAATTGTCTTATTATGAACCTTAATGAGCTTAATGAAACCTCTAAAATTATTTTATGAATATTAATAATTTCTGTTATAGAATTGTTTGTTGCTTCATATTTGTGCAAATTATTTTATTTGCATGTATTGTTTGTTAATATCTTGTGATTGTGCAATCATTTACCTCTTAAGAAGTAATATTGGCTGTTATGTAATTCCTAGAAAGCATTTAATAATTGTTCCATTTCAGAATCAATTTTGATTGCAATTCAATATCAATACTGTGACAGTAAAATTGTGTAAAGTTATTTATTTTTTTTAAGGAAAAAATTTATTGCCATTTTGCAAAATGTTGAGTTTATTGCTGCTTATTAATTTTTTTTATCAACATAATAAGATTCACAAGTGATTTTATTATCTCATCATTTTTTATTTCTCTGGATTTTCTTTTGATCCATAATCGTATTTTTGTCATGAATCATTTCTATTTTTCTGTTTATATTTCTCTCCTAGAAAGAAGCTTTCAATTTTATAAGAAACAGCAGCACTTGTCTTAGTTTTATTATAGAGGGTAATAAAAAATATTTGACCTTCCTCTTCATCTTGTATGAACTTCAGGATGGATTTTCTCATGCAATGTGAATAAAAATCAAATAATTATTATTGTTATTCAACCTTAACTTCGGATCTGGCAATATTGCTACAATTTGATCAAAATTAACATCTGAAATATCAGACTCATTTAACTTGAACAATGTATTTTTTTCTGCACAGTTTTTTAAATACATAATTTGTACACCACCATCTTCATCAAGTTCAGATTTGCAAAGCCCTACATATCTATACTTTGTTCTTTTCCTTGATCCGCTTGCAAATTCTACTAATACAAAAGTCCTTTTTTTGACTCCATGTACAGAAGGAATTTGTAGACATACATCCTCATCCTGTGCAGATTTAACTGATACACTTATCAGGTCATCATCTATGTCAGAAAAAATTGTACCATCAGAATAGCATTCACTTGATGTGTATATGCGGCATTTCTTTGTTTTCTGTTTTATCAAAGTTGTTACCTTCTAGCCAAGATGACAGTTGCACAATTTACCTTTATCCCATACATTTTTATGGCAGAAACAAGAAAGGTCGATGAAAAATTTGACCTCTCACATTGGCACAAATTAGATGGATTTTTTGAGTTTCATCTACTGCTTTAAGATCACTTGAAATTAATTTGGAAATATTCTTATTTTCCTCTTCTGTTACGAAAAAGATCTTCACCTCTGAGGTATCTTTTAAAGTTTCAAACAATGTTCTTGCATTTGGAATATCTTTTCCGTAAGCAACATAGTCATTGGCTTTCCTTTTTAGTGCACTGCCAACACCGTCAGCTGTTCCTTTCCCATGAGAGGACTCAAAGAAAGACCAGGTACCAGCCACAAAAGTGAGATCAAAAAGACGAGTTGAAAATAAGAAAAAGTTCTTTTTTTGGGGATACTGAGTGGAAGGTCCATCAGAGAAAAAGTGTATGTTATCTACTTGAGGAAACTGCTCTTTGAGAAGTTTAAATATGGGATCCAAATGGGCCCATATTGCTGCTGGGCTATGGTCAAGTGAATCCGATATAGTTGCAAATGAAACAACTTTTTTGCCTACACAGAAAACTCCTGTGTGTAGAGTTGCTTGGTTGCGAGATGAACCAAAATGGTAGGACTGGATTTCCTTGACTAATTTGCAAGAATAATTCTCCAAAAAATCCACGAGAATAGCTGCTTCATTGTCCATTAAGTTTTCTTTACATGATTTAAATTCTCTATTCTGATTCTTAATATTAAACACATACCTCTTAAAATCTTCCATATCCTTCTGGAAACTTTCTTTAAGTCTGCTGATAGTATCAGTTATGATTATTTTCTTTGATTTTTTATTTTCTTTTATAATTTTCTTTCCGGCAGTATCTGTTTTTTCAACTGTTTCTTTAACAATGGTCCATTTCTCATATGAAATTTTTTCTTCTGCATTAATCATGGTATCAGAAAATGGTAAGATTTTGTTCTTGCAAGAGACACAATTATTATACATGCACTTAACAGAGTTCTTATTGCAAGTTATTAACTCGCATATTGAGTGCGGGTTGTCGTCACTCAAAAGGAAAAATTGTTTCAGCTTTTTTGCTTTCAGTTCAATATTTGTATGAGTTTTACACAGACAAGTATCCTGTTCTATATCAGTAGGCTTTAGAACATGAAATGGTCTATACCTTGTAAACGTGGTATATGAAACCTTTTTACTGACTTCACGTAAGAATTTCTTATACAGTGTGTTCATGGGAGCATTTAAAAATCGCTTTTGTTTTTTCAACTTATTCTTGATTATTGTTTCTTTCATCCCTGCTGTAATTCGACTTACATTATCTCTCACAAAAAATGATTCTATGTCTTTCTGGAATTTTCCCTCTCTTTCTAGTTGTTTCTCCACCATCCTTTTTCTTCCAGCCAGACCGACTGATCTGCTAGTCATTGCTTGAAGTCTATAATGCTTAACAAGACTCTGTGATAACATTATTTGGCTTAAAATATTTTTATCTTTTCTCTTTCATGGCCTGTTGATAACTTTGTTTAAAGGATGAAGCAAGGGTGTTATAAAAAAGAAGCTGCCGAATCAATTTGCTTTTATCTCTTCCTTTTGTTTTCTGAGCTTCATGAAATATCTTAGTGGCCTTAGATTTTGGTGTTAGTTGATCCTCGGGAGTACTCATAACACTTTTAGCTTCATTTAACTTCATTCTCTGTAACCTTTTTTTATACTTTGTAGACTTTCTTTTTTCTTGTTGGAGCTGATTCTTTAGTTGTTCCATTTCCTCTTTCAATTTATAATTTTGTCGAACACACTTTGAATGATTCTTGAGAACAACTTTTCTTCCACGAATTTTGTTGCCTGAAAGCTCCAGAGAATTATCACATGGTGGAATGGGAGATACATTCAAATCTTCTGTCACCATCTTCTGTCTCCTTATTCTGTCATAGACTTTCCACTTTCGTCTCTGAATACGCTTCTCTCATGCTGTCATTTCTTCATTTTTTTTTTTGTTAGCATTCCTCATTTTCTGTTTTTCCTTGTAAGCTGCTTCTCTATTAGGATCAAGTTTTCTTCTTTCTCGATAGAGACGCTGCTTCTCAGCAGAAGAAAGCCTTGCCTAAAAATAATTCTTTTTAAGCATTTGTGGAAAATTTGAAGCATAATACAAAAACAATAAATTCATATTAAGAGTTTAGAAATCAAAACAGAACATATAAAATTAAAACACACACACACACACACACAAATCAAGACGCAAATTGTCAAATTATCTGTGAATCATTCATATAAAAACATTTGATATTTAAACTCATAATTTTAATTCATAAATTAAATAGAAGAAGTACAATAAATATTAAAGAAATGCTCTGTTTTTGCTTTGAAGTTTCTAAATGGAGCAATAATTCTTTTTAAATTATTCTTAAACTCATGAGTGCAACATCCTCGTGATATTAAAACAAAAAGTAATTATTTTTAAAGATTTACAGAAAATTTGAAGCATAATGCAAAATATAAGAACAAAAATTTAGACTGAGAAATAAAACAAAAAAATAAAATCCAAATTAGAAAAAACAGGTGTGCAAGTTCTTAAAATTTTTGTGAAATCATTCATTTAAACACATCTGATAGTTAAACTCACAATTTACTTTTAATTCATAATCTAAATAGACAAAGTGTAGTAAATATATTACAAAAATTGCTTTGTTTTTTTGTTTTAAAGTTTCTAAATAGAACAGTAACTTGTTGACAACATTCTTAACTCATCACAGTAGAATACTTCTTCCTCAAGAGTGTTACTTTTATAGAGTAACACTCTTGAGATTTCACATAAAGATTTTGCTCTAAAAGAAACAACTTGCACATGTAAAAGTAGGGTTACTTCAGTAGACTAGTATACAAATATGCATCACATTTTAATTGAAACTTTTTTACTGATTAGTTTGAAATGCATATTAATCACAGTAACACTCATGATATAAAATAAAAATACTCACCATAGTGAAGATGAATTTTCACAATATTTATGAATGTAGTATCACAGCTCAATTTCTTTGCTAACTCCAGAACTGTTGCCAATCTTTAAAACTAAACTATTATAAATATATTTGAGAAACACCTTTGAGGTAACACTCTTGAGCAGCAGTGGGGGACAGATAATAAACTGAAGTTTTAATGCACAAATTCAAAATATAATAAAATACTCATTCTTTTTTTTTAAACTTAAAATATTACAGTATATCTACTAATTAATATTTTATTGCTGTCTCACTTCTTTAATTTAAAAAATCCTAATAAAATCTTATTTTTTGGAGTTTGACATGAAAAATTTCCTGACTCTATAACCACTTGGCATTATAAATCATTAAAAACATAAAAAAATCATTACATGTTATATATATTTGTGAAATAGAATAAAAAATCTGTTAATTTATTGATATAAGAATCTTTGAAAACTAGAACTTTTTATGATACTGATTACTTTAGAGCTGGGACATCAATGTGACAATTTATTTGAAAATCACCCATTTGGCATATGAATAGTGAGCACGTTTATTCTTATACTGCATATACATACAGGCGAAACACAGAAATTTCTTTTTTTCCTCAGTTTTAGTGGCATTTCTGTGGCATTTTTATTTTATATTTGAATGCTTATTAAATATGCTGATTAGTTTAGATATTTTTTGTAATAATATAATACTATAATTACCTTATTTGTTTATTATATCTCCCCATTTAGAAAAAATCCTCTTCCTGATATATAATCCTAAAAAAAAAAGAAAAAAAATGTCTTTGTATGTTTATCTATGTATGTTTTATCTTTGAATGGGATGTATTTCTTTTAAAAATTCTTTTTCGAGTAATGCTCACATTTAAAAAAAAAAAATCTTTCACAGAATTGTGTATTTGAGTAATTAGAACACATACCAGAAATATTTTCATGAATATTAGTTTTATTTCTTAAACTGATATGTGAATTATTTCATGTTTTATTTCTTATTATTAGAGCAAATTTTTATTCACAAATATCTATATTAATTATAATTATTTTTATGAACATGATACCCTTTTTCGAACAAAAGACACTCAGAACATTGCATTTTGATTGTGATTCATAAAAAGATTAATCATGTTTCTTCTTTTTACTTTATTTGATTGAAGATATGCACAAATGATATTTGTAGCTTCAGTGTGCTCATAATTATGTTGACCATATATTTGACATATATATGGCAAAAACTTATATATCTGTTTACATAAAATTTATTTTATGGTAATATTTAAAATTCACATATAATATAGTATTTTTATAATTTCTAAAAATTAAATTTAAAAAATTAGATATTAAAATTTAAAATATTTGTCAGTATTTAAAAAGTCAAATTTTGTCTATGATTTCAGATAATATAAATAACTTTGAATATGCATAGATATTAAATTTCAGCAAATAATGTTTTTATTTTATTTAATTCTGTTTGTGGTATATTTCTGAATATATTTGGGGAAAATAGATGTAAAAATTATATAAGTTCTATAATTTCTATATATATTCTATATATTGTAGAAACAATTGATATTTAAGCTAATAAGAATAATTTAAATAATTTTTTTGTAAGCAAACAGCATATTAATTTTTGCATTTAAGAAATTTAAATTTTTTTAAAAATCAGTGAGATTTTAAATAAAGCATAAGTAAAATTCATTTTGAATTTTTTTTAAATTTCATTCATAAATTACTTACGATGATAGAATTTAAAGAAGAAACTCATTAAAGCTAAATGCATAGTTTTTTTTTTAAATGTATTGTAATGTAGGTTCAGTGATATAGATTTCTCAAAACTAATATTCCTAAATCTTTTAATTACCATTTATCATTATTATCTGTTTCTCTATCTTTATTAATAAAAATGAAATTAAAAAAAAAATTTTTATATGCCATTGAAATCCAACCTGCTGAGCAGAATTTCTTAAAAATTTCCTCATAAATGTTATGAAGAATAAAGAATGCTTTTGAAAGTTTTATGATAATTAAGTTAATAGTTTATTTTAAATAATTGAAAACTGTCCCTATATATGGAAGATTATATTTTATTTTTGCTATTCCTATGAAATGAAAATATTTTAAATTATTTGATTTTTTTAAACCAAATTGTTAAAAGTATTGAAAGTTATAAACAATAAGATTTTGTGCTATTTCATGTTTTACTATAATTATATTAAATTATAATATTTTACAAAAATGTATTTTTTGCATTAAGAATTACAAATTTGTATGTAATAAATTCATTCAATTCATATCTTTAAACTTAATTTTTTTTCTCCAATTAATTTTTTAATGCACTTTAAAACACTGAAATGAATGGATATCTGGCTTTCTCCTACTTCCGAATAATTCAATTTTTCTAAATATTTTCCAATTTTAAGCTGCAGCAACATAAAAATTATGTGCTCAAAACAAATGCTTGTTAAGCTAGGTTTTAATAAAGTCCTCCTTTTAGACTTTGAATACTTTTTTATGATCTTTTTTCCTATCCTACATCACTGCTGTGTGCATGCTATGATGATTCCTTTACATGGTTAAAGCAAAACAGTTATTAAAGTTCAGCATTCTACCAAATAATGAAGAGAGGAATAATGATGATGATGATTGTTCCTCTCTTGATTGTCAAAAGAATTTATACATGCATTTAATGCTTTAACTGCCATTACTCTTACATGTGTTTTATAAATCATATCTGTGATTAAAGAGTTACAAAATGTATATTTTTGTTTGCATATTGTCATTCTATGAAAAACTAATGTTAAATATGTTTTTATTTTTCCACATGAGATTTATATTCCATGTAACTATCATCAGTTGATGTGAAATGTGTAACTTTTTGTAAAAATTATGGGATAAATGTTTGTTGCGCTATTCAAACTCCGCATTCTGTTGATAAAAACTAAAATATATAGGTTTAGTGACAACTTAATATTTAATTTTTTTTTCAAATAAAAAAAATTGCTGAGTAAAAATAAAAAAAATTTTCAAATAAAAAATTTATTTCAAGCAATGTTGACAATACTAACTAATCTCTATATCTATACCAATATAAAGCTCAATGTGTGTGTGTGGCATTCTACAGGCCAGACCATTCGACCTACAGCTATCAAATTTGGCACATGCATATCTTGGAGGTCGGGAATGTGCACTGGGGGTCCCTTTTTTAAAATTTTTAGTTAGAATTTTAATTATTAATTAAAAACTAAGGGAATGTGCACTGGGGGTCCCTTTTTTAAAATTTTTAGTTAGAATTTTAATTATTAATTAAAAACTAACTTTCCTGCCAAAAAAATCTTTTCATTTCTCCACCGCCAAATGAGTAAGGCTTCAGTTTTTTTTTTTTTTTTTGCTTTTGTTTTTTCCCCCCACTTAAGGGCTTAAGAAATTTTCAGCAGATTATTTCAAAGGATTCTGTTTATTTTCTTAATGGTGGATGCATTTAAAATTAAACATTGTTAATTAATTGATCTTTCAGATTCATTTTGAAGTACTTATGAATTAAAATGAAACAGAATAAAGGAAATTAAAAATTTTTAATCTGCATAGTGTTACCCAAACTGGAGTAGAAAATTCACGCATTTGCGTTACCATAATTGGCGTTGAAAATTCACGCATGCGCATTGTGTTCTGATTGTTGGCAACTATTTTCAGCAGATACGGACTTGGTTTTGAAGGTTTAATATGTTCTCGACAGATTATTTCAAATGATTCAGTTTATTTTTTTAGTGTTTGGTACATTTAAAACTAAACATTGTTAATTAATCGATCTGTTCATGATGAATCTGAGAAAATTTTGTTGAAAAGTTCTTGAGATATTATATAAATTAAGAAAAATATTCTTTAGTGCCCATAAGGTTTAAATACTCAGCGACTCTGTTTTCAGTACTCATATTTTTAAAAAAATGCTTCATTTCAGTAAAAAAAAATATTATATTTATTGTAGTTTAATCATTTCCACTTTAATTTAAAGCATAAAATCTACGGGAGCTAACAAAAAATTAGAGATATACATATTATGTTATGGCTGAAAGCCTATGTAATGGTTTCTTTATTATTATTATATAAAATAATGTATTTTATTTTGATAACATCTTCCTTTTTCTTCTAGGAAACTATGAATCCTAAAGATATTATGAATGATGCAATACATAATTTTCACCCCCAGTATCAGCAGTATACTCAGTATACTGCACCAGCTGCACCTGTCAGCCATTGGGGAAGTATTCAAGATAACCCTGCTCCTCGACGCAGTACTAATTCTACACATCGCCAAATATCAACTATAAGCCATAATTACAATGAAAAATCAACCCTCCTTAGTTCAGATGATGAATTTCAATAACTTTGATGTGTGAAAATTGGAATTTTTTATTTTTTGTTTCTAGATTCATTTACTGTTATGCTACTCCTTTTTTTCACGCTAAGCTTTCAAAGTACAATGTTTTTCGTGTACATTTTTTATATCTAGTCATACTGATGAATTTCATGATTAGAATAGTTTCTTCTGAAATTTTACTTTTCTTTCAACTTAAGTTTAAAGAATTTTTACACAAGAATTGTGTTTAAATTCATGTTTGTTTGTCAGTGTTTCCAATTTTTTATTATGTTTGTTCTGTTGATGAAATTATATATATTTTTTATTTATGATGATTGTTGGATTTCTTTTTTATTTGAAGAATATAAGAAAGAATTTAACATGTTGATGCTGACAGATACTGGAAATATGTAACATGTAAATTTGTAAATAAATGACCTGATGTTCCTGAGATTAAAGGTGATATGACTTAATACGTTGATCTTATTGTTAAAAAGGGAGAAAAAAACTTCTATTCTTACTTATCTGGTTTTATTTTTAAAATTTTAAACTTTTTTGAATGAGATTATCTTTTATCTGCATTTATTTTGAATATTAAAGATCATGTTTGCTGTGAATTTATCATTAGCATTATTGAATACCCAATTCTAGATTAAGTCAGTATCAACATGTTAAGAACTTTAAATATATTTCCTTTCTTATTAATGAAAAGAAATGAAAACAAGAATTTTGAGCATAAAGATACATAATTAAATATTATTTGATTGTTTTAAATTATTCTTATGTTTCAGCAGCAGAATACTTCATTAAATGATTTTCTGTTTTGAAAAGAAATATTAGCAAAAAGTTTAGTCGTCCATTACTTATATTTCAAATTAAACCATTAAAATACTACATTATTCAACATTATATGGTTAAATTCTTAATTTTTCTTTCCAAAATAAGGGGCTGTAATTTATAGAAAATATAAGTTGCGTTTTCAAAACTTTTTTTATCTCATCAAGGTTGATACTTTTTGGATCTGCATTTTTATTTCATATTTGCATTTATATTTATATATTTTAGAAACTGTTGGAAATAACATTAAAATGGGGTAAATACTGCTTCTAAGAAATCTTGCTTATCCAGTTCTAAAAAATTTCATGCTTAATTATTTTTTTTTTTTTTTTTTTTTTGTAAACTTACCAAAGAGTATTTTTTTCTTTACTTTAAAGAATTAATTTAAAAAATGAATAAACTTAATTGTAAAAAGGTAGATGGATAATTTTATTAATGAAAATTGAATTGAATTAAATAAATAAAAAATAAGTTAAATAACTTGTCTTATTGTCTTTATTCAAATTGCATTATTTATCTATTTAAATGTTTTTGTAATATACATATCTGCACATGCATACATAATAAAATAATAATAGAATATATTATTATTCAGTTATTTGGAAATATTTTAAACTATAAAATGGTTCTTGTATTTTCTGTTATTTTTTTCCCCTTGGTTATTATATAAATATTTAAAAATTCAGTTTTCATACTTCAGCTTCTGTAGTTTTATTTTAATTTAGAAAAGTATTTTGTATTTAAAATTATGATTTAAAAACAATAAAAGAATATTCAAACAAGGTGCTGTGGATGTCACATCCAATATTCTTGTAAATCAAAAGTGAATGAATTATGTCTATCATTATCAAGTTTCCCCTAACAAATCTAATCATTTGAAATTAGATGCAAGATTATTGCTTCAAGCAATTCATGAAATTATTTGGTGAGATTTTAAATAGAAATTTTAACATTAAGATTATATTAGTCTTTTTTTTTATTACGGTATTGTAGCATAATCATTAAATGAATGTATGAAGAGAATTATTTATAATCTTTGATGCATTTTAGATTTTATTTATTAAAAATGTAATGTACTTTCCTACCGTTTTATTTTAATGCAGAGATTTAAAATTATTTCTGAAGGAATAAGTACATTGTACTAAAATTGATTTTGAAAACAAACTAATATATTTTCTAAAAATTCAACATGAATTTTTATGCTTCCATAATTGTTTTTAAATGTACCTAACATATGTGAAATATTATATTAAATCATAACATAAAAATATTAAAACAATGGCTTTAAAATAGTATATTTATCATGTAATAAAAATGTATTGTTTTAAGATTAGATTTTATGTCATATAGAAATACATACTTTTTATACTTGTAGGTAAAATTGTATGTTCATAATGAATAATTTATCTTTAGTGTATTAAGTTATGATATTAGGGTTATTTCTGTTTAGTTCTTTTTCAGTTTTGATGATAATAGCTGTTTTTATTTTCTTAAATATTTCCCTTTTTTATTACTGATTTCTTTATGAAGCTTGGAATTTTTCCATCATATTTAAAATAGTTTATTTTTTCTCTTTATGGTTACTTAGCATGAAGTCTTCATAGTTGAGAAAGTGAAAGTATTGAGCAAAAAGAAAATGAAATGATGAAATTTTTTTAAAAATTGGTGATTGATATTTTAAATGATTTTACTTTTATTTTATTATTTTGTTTATATTAACTTAAAAATTAGTTTGTAAAACTGGAGTTTTCTGTTGTATTTTGAAAAAAGTATTTTGAAAAAGTACTTTTCCATTGTTGTAGCAGTTATAAAAATGATAGTCATAATTTGCGAATCTGCTCATTATCTCTTAATATTCAGTTAATATATTGTATCATAAAAAATTTGATATGTTTATCTGCAATACTCTTTTTAATAGGTCTTTAAAATGCATATTTTTAAGATACTTGAGTTTTGACTAATTTTTGTTAACTTATGTACCTCAATGTATTAGCTTACCATGTAAATTAACTGTGTGTGATTGTTATAAGGAATATAAATTGTATGTCATGTTGTTAAGGAAACTAACAGCACTTATCTTGTTAAAAATTTTAATCATAGATGTATATTAGATAGCTCTGTGTTGTGATATATATATACATATATATAAATAACTGTAAAATCATATATTGGATTATAATATTTCTTTTTCTCATGGAATTTTATCATAACAGATTTAATGAAGAAGCTTTTAATATTACTGTACAGAAGCATTTATTTATCTAACCAAATTAACTAGCCTATATCAGCTTAATGATGCAGGTATCTGTTTAATGTGGTATTTTTCTGTTACTATTCATAAACTTGGTTTCATAAAACTTGGTAAATTAATGGTGAACATTAAAGTATTAATATGTCAATACTTAATGCCTAAATGCTTATTCTTTTGAAAGAAATCTTGAATGCTAATTAAATTATGCTTAGTATTTATTTCAACTATGTAATATATATTTTCATTTATTGCTTTTTTTACTTCAAAATATATTCAATGTGTATTTTTTTAGGCATAATAATTGGAGTGACTATATGTTTAATATTTTTTGAAAAGATAAAAATGGTAATTTTTTAATATCACTATTTTGTAAATTGTATATTATTGACAGCAAATATAATTTGTATTTCATTTTATCTGCTTTATTTTTCTTATAATTTGGCATTTTACTCTACTTTAAATTATTTTATGAATCTCTAATTTATCTACTTCTGTATTGGAATAATATTCCATAAACATGTTTTAAAAAGTTCCCCCCCCCCCCCCGCATGTATGTGTGTGTTATTGTGTTATATAAATGTTTTCAATTTTAATTAATCCTTTTCCATGCATTTCATTTTAAGAAACTCGTTTTAATTTAGTTTTCATCTTGGCATCGTCTACTTTTTTAAGAGCAGCTACCTATTTTACTAACTAATTTGTTGCTTTATTTTTACAGAATAAGTATACTTTTCCTACTTTTTTTGCATATTTATACTCTGTCTTTCATTATATGTTACATATAGCATTTTATACTTTTTACCATTTCTTATGTTTGTCTTGCATTTTCTATATATTATATACTTATGTAGTTATTTTTTTAAGAAATAATTGTTTATATACTTTTCTTTTGTTCTGTCTCTTAAATGTTGGTTTCTACTGAGTATTAACTTTTTCATCATATTAGTAAGTACTACTGTGAACATATGTCTGAAGATATATTTATTTATTATGTATTTTAGGTTGATTGAAGTAATACTTTTTAATGATTTTAAAATAGTGAGACCAAAGATTAATATTTTTCTTTTTATAAATTTCATATATTAAAATGATATTTTGTTATGTGATAAAGTTATAATACTTTTGTGCTGAATTTAATAAGATCACAATGATTTTTAATATTGGTTATTCAAAGTGTGATTTTTTTTTTATTTTTAAGAAAATTTAATTGTAAAATGATTTTGTATCTGCTAGTTAACAAATTTCTTTGAATTTATAGTTAAATTTATATTTAAAAACTTTGTTATTTGTTGTGCAGTCTGATCCAAAAATATAAGCATGTATTGAAAAAAAAAAAAAAAACATGTGTAAGTGGTGCATTTTTAATTATATTGATCAACTGCATTTAATTTATTCAGCTTAAAATATTATATGTGGTACTGTCAATATCTGTAATTTATAGGCTCTTTAGAACTTGATAAAAAGTTAATTTTTTGTTGTTGTTATAATTGGGTTATTTCATGACATTATTCAAAAACACCATAATATTTTTTATTTCTGAACTCTTTATGAATATATATATATATATTAAAAAGAAAAAAAACCTAATAGTTAATGCAATCTAAATGTTCCACATGGTTTTTTTTTTTAATTCAAAACCAATAATCATATTACTGAAAAAATATTGTTTAGTTTGATAACCACAAATTTTTTTTTCCCCAATGATACTTTAATGATTCCAAAAGTGAAATTCTGTGTTTATTTGACATGGCTAAAAATGTTCTGCACCGACTATAATTTTCATGGCATTTCCCGTTCCCTCCCCCTCTCTCTTTTCATTACTGACATTTTCAGAAAGAATCATTGACGGTGTTTTAAAATTCCTTTACATTATGGAGACAAATATTTGGATTTTTTTTCCTATCTTAATTTTGATGGTATATATGTAGCTCAGGACAATGCCTTTTCGGAATATCTAAGATACATTTGAAATTCTTTCCAGTTCCTTCTGATAAATTCTTTTATAGTTTTGCTTTTAAAATGATTATTATTGTAATTCATTTATTTAAAAGCTATAAATTCCAGTTATTTTGGCCAAAATAAAAAATGAAATGAAAGTAACGTGGAATAAAAGTGACAGCAATAATTCATTATACTTGACAGTGTTATTTATTATTTCTTTAAAATATGATCATATCCATAAATTTTGGAATATGATCATATATATAATCATTTTCCACTTTCCTTACATTAATATTACAACTCAAGATATGCAATTTTTGTTATTGAAGTTTAATTAAATAAGAATTGTTTTATATTGAAGATAATTCTTTGAATATTTGATTTTGCTCTACTTTTTCATTTGTAATATCTTATTTCTGTTATTATTTTTGGATCAGACTGTAATAACTGATATGTATTTCTAAATTTTGTGAAAAAAAAATTTCAATTCATTCTACTTATATTTTGTAAGAATTGTATTTATGTATGAAAACATATCACTATTGTTGATATATTGTAATGTATAAAGTTCTGAAATTCATATACATTTTGAAAATAGTTTTTTTAATGTATAAATCACATTTAATTTGAATATGTTTTATCCCAACATTTGCAAGGTGACCAATTTTGTTTATTTCTGGATTTTGCAATTATTTCATCCGGTTATTTCTGTAAATATTTAGTTTTGCAAACTGTGCATTTGGTATTAAATGCATATTGCTATAAAAATTAGTCAGTTCTAATACTGAAAAAAGTGCAATATTCAAATAAATAACTTTTATATGAGTTAAGAATTTAAATATATTGCCGAGTATTATATAAATTTATTAAACAGTTAAAAAACTTATTTAATGATGAATTATCATGGAGTAAAGTGACTTATTGTCTATTTAGTTACATGACTTTACTCTTCAATAAAATGATGCAACTCTAAGCAGTTTATCTGTTTTTCTCTCTGAACAAGAATAGCATGGATAATTCATAAATAGCTTGTTGTGCTGTGTAAATGTTTGATTGTTTATACGTCAATGGAATTTATTCTCCTTTAATCTGATGTAAATGTGCGTGGCTTGTTAAAAAGAAATATTTGATAGTTTTTGATGCAAATATGAATTGTATAATAAGGCTAAGAATACTACCTGTAGCAAAACTGTCACAATCCGAATTTGCATAGTTTTTCCTGTAAGTAGTTGGAGAAAAAATTTGCCTTGTGATTGTGACCTCCATGTTTCTTTCCTGAGTTTATTGTTGTGATGAAGCTTGCAGTGAATTAAAAAAAAAAATGTTATTTTAATTTGCAGCAATATACTTGTTGTGCATGATCTCAATTAAAATATATTTATTGACTTGTTGTTATTTGTCCATATTTTTTTAACCATGACTCTTAACTGTATTTTGAATCCTGCCTGAAAGATTTTTTTCTTAATTTTAATCTTTTATTATAATGTTTAAAATTTCAGATATTTCATGGAAATCATGCTTATGACAATAATAAGCCTAGTTATTGCTTATATATTTTTTTTAATTCTGGTTTCTTTTGCATAAACATCTGGGACAAAATAGAACAAAATCTAATTTTATAGAAAATGATATTAGTTTGCATCTTCATTTGCTGTGATCCAAAATTGAATTTTACTAGGTTGGACTAAATTTGCAATTATTTTTAATTATTCCTCCAGGACCAACGTGGCCTGATGGTGAGATCTCGGCTTTGGAACCGGAGAGATTCCATGTTCGAGACACGATTCCACCGAAGAACCGTCATGTAAGCGGGTCTAGTGCACGTTAAATCCATCGAAACCAAACGTTCTCCCACTGGTGTGGAGGTGCCAGCTCAGGTGTCGTCCTCGTCATCTGACCGCGGTTCAAAATTCAAAATAGCCCTGGTGTTGCTTTAAAACGGAATGTTAATATAACTTATCTAAACTAAACTACCTACTCCTTCATCAATCTGACTATGAATTTTATTAGGGACCTTTGTTTTATTTCAATTAAAACCCACTTTAGCTATGTCTTCCCAAAAAGGATTAAGAATTAAAACAGTCTTATAGGTAAGATAAACATATTACAGTATAACAAAGCAAGGAGGCTAATAAATTTAGAGTAAATTTACATGAAGAAATTATCGAATAGATAAACATAATGAACGTAAAGATATTAACATGTAATCATTGACACAAGATTTCTATCCATTCAGAAACGATATCGTGGGAGAATGAAAACAATTTAAAATACATATCTACATAGAAAGCATTATGTTTTAAGACCGACACATTCCACCTAATTACGTATATGAAGTAACAATAAGTAACTCTTTGTCTCCACATTGAAACTGAATGGTCGTTTGGGACCAACTAAAAAATTGCTATTGTGAAGAGCAAGCTTTAAGCTTTTATTTGAAGAATAGTTGCCATTAAGTTGCATTGTACTTCGTAATTCCCATTTCTTCTATTAAACTTCTTATGTTATTGCCATATACGAAGCTTCTATCAATTCTAAAAATTATTTTCTTCAATTTTAAATTTACTTTCTTTGGTTTGAAAGTACAATATCGTATCTTTTTTCTGTCAATTTTTGTTATGCATTCTTGATGTTGCATGCTCTGAATCTTCGACAGTTGCTGCCCAAATATCTTACGAAAAGTCATCTTCAGTGACAAAAGCGTCATCACGGTTATTACACATTTCAACATCATAAACACGCACTTCGAGAAAAAGAAGTGTAATGGAAATCGGCATTGGGATTTCAATTTGATGAAGTTATGGGCATGTACTGATAGTAAACTAGTTAAATTTATAAAAATTCTTAATTAAATTCTCGTTGTTAAGTTTATTTTTCTTGAAATGTTTTAATGTCAGTTCCATGCAAAGATATTGCATGATACCGTTCTCACGACTAATCATAAGTTATAACATACTTTCCTTAAGAGGGAGGCATTTCGGTTTCAATCAATATCGCCATCTTCCCATATTCAGATAAACGATGGATGAGGGAATCTTGATATGGTAAATGAAAAATAAATGTTAAAAAAAATTGTGTATTCGATTGGAAACCGACGAGAAAAGGGCCTGCCAAAACTTTCTCCCATGCACTCTAATAAATTTGTAATGCCAGAGAACATCATAATGGCATTGACGTAGAATCATTACGAAATATTCACTTTTGGCCTGAATTTAGCAGTTTTGCTGAATCTGTCGCGTCATCTTTGGCGATTGATCCCTGGCATGCGGTTAGTAATATCCAAAAATCGACTTTGAATTTCAGACACGTTTCACTCTACTGATTGAAACAAAAATTTGATACAAAACTGCACTTCTAGTCACAAAATCCCATACCTAATTTGATATATTTAAGTCATTGCGTTGTTGAATTATCATGTCAATGTGTAGTTGGATTTGGCACAAAATTTGACAGGTGTCTATATTATATATGTTAAATCTGAGTACCAAATTTTATATATCTAGCTCTCTCCGTTTTGTAGTTATCTTGTTAACTTATATTCGAATGACCGGACAGATGCATTTCCTCTAAACGGATTTTACACAAAACTTGATAGAAATCTTCCAATATGGTGTAAAGACCTTATACTAAATTTCAAACGTCTAGTTCAAAGCATTTTTGAGTTATCTTTGTCAAAGATAGACGGACATTTTTCAAAAATTTGTTTTTCGAACTCGGGGAGGTCTAAAACGTTAAAATTCGTCAAAGCTCGAGTACGAATTTTTTATCTATGCTATTTACTATGCTTTCTTTATAGTACTTATACGAGAAAGTAAAAATGTGAAATATTTAATAAGTTACAGGTTAATCCAGAAGTGAGTTTGCACAAAAGATTCATTTCACATTTAAGGAGTTATGTTCCACAATTCAAAAGAGGTTTTAAGTAACTTTAGTATGATTTTTTCTTTGTTATAATAAAGAAAAAAGAATCATGCTAAATCATAGTTTGTAATATAAATTATAATTTGTTGAAATTACTCATCCCCTGTATCTAAAAAATTAATAACCATATACTTAGATACATGACGATAAATGATAAAACAAGAGTAGGAGACGAAGATCATATTGAAATTCTGTTTATTTCCTAGTTCGTTGTATGTTTCAGCAAGATTTTGAAATTTTTTTCATGATTTTCTCGGCATTATTTTCCTTACTCTTACAAAAACTGTTCATACATTGCCAGAAAACAATTTTGCAATCTTAACAATTCAGTGAGTATTTTACTGTTGTTGATATTAACAATTTTCATTATATGAAGAATGAATTTTTAAAATTTGTTGGAATCGCAATTTAATAAAATGCTGAAATGTGGTTTCATCCTAAATTTTGAATAAATTTATTTTCTACAGAAGTGTTGTCAAGACATGTTTTTGTAAATAATGATATTTCTTTTGTCATATTTGTATTAAAATTTTCAAACGCAGATTTGATAATTTTAGAGGTTTTCAAAACTAACAAAAATTTAATAAGCCAGAAGAAGAGAATATAATCTAAAGCAAGATAGTGGATTTAACAACAAAGTATTTATGATGTCGCTTTAATTTTTTTAATTTAAATATTACGTTCCACTATTTCCTTAATTATTAAATTATATCGAAGCGAGTAATTTAAATAATAATATATCGATGAAAGTCTGGAATTTTCTGTTTATAGAGCAAACGATTTTGGAAGGAAGCATTAAAACTCGGAATATTTTGTCATTGATCGCATGAAGTTTTGAAAACTTCCAATTTGCAGATAGAACAAAGTAAGTACGTATTATTTGTTTTGCTTACATTTTTCTTCTCTTTGTTTTCCTTTAATGCTATCTGCCTCTCTTAGAATTTATTTTATGCGATTGTATTCTATTTTAGTAGAACTACGATAGATAAATTGAATAGAATTTTCGTCTTTTTATATTGTAGTAATTTTTTACGCTGTTAAAAGATTTGCAGATTATGTTCGTAATATATCTTAATCTACAACTATTTCAAATTTCTTTATCGATTAAAAAAATGCAAACAATACATGGCATTTCGAACACAATTTATTAGTTCAAAAGCAGAAGTTTTGTAGAGTCCAATAGTTTTATAATTTATTCGTCAGTCGTGGAACAAATTTCCACAACTCGGGAAACGAAGATTTTACTTTTTTCGTCATTTAAAAAAAGAATTTCTGTTTATTTTTATAGATGAATCATATTGACATTCTAAAATGTCGAATCATTTGTTCTTTCGAATTTAAGAAAACCTTAAGAGTGGTTAAATCAACTTTAACTGAAAACTTAGTGATCACTTTAGATAAATATTTAAGTTTGAATATCATACTTTTCTCATCAAATATGTACAGTGGCTCCCAAGTGTTCGTACACTAAAGAAATTTGCAGAAATTGTGTTCTATACTTCTTAATAAAGCATTTTATTAGTTGGTTTTTTTTAAATTATCATCTTTAAATAGTTCTTAATAAAACTGAACAAATATTTTTATAAAAAATCAAGTAGTATTGTTCTAAAAAATAAATAAATAAAAAATGTCACAAAATTAGAACCCAAAAGTCTTCGTACATCCAAACATTATTTATTTAAATTCATCATAAAAATATCTTGCGGCTTATTTTTCTTCTAATTGAAAAATACACTAAAATCGTTTGATTTCAGTATTTAATATCACAATTATTTATTCTATTTACTTTATTCTTAGATATGACGCGCATTCGTAAAGAAACGAGTTTAGACGTACGAAAATTAATTATATTTCATTTTAAAGCTGGAAAATCAATTAGAGGCATTGTAACTATAACTAATCTACTTCATTCAACGGTGCAAAGCATAATAAAACGTTACAGAGAGGGAAAAAGGATTGCAAACAAGCCTCGTAATGGTCGCCCTCAAATTCTGTCAGCTAGAAGTCAAAGAAATAGTGTGAGTAAATTTCTAAAAAATCCACGTCTGAGTGCAATAAAGTTTACTTCACAATATAATGAATCAAATGGAACTTCTATTTCCTGTGAAACTATTCGTAGAATTCTTCGGAATGCTGGTATACATGTCCGCTCTGCACAAAGAAAATTCTTTGTAAGTCAGAAGAACAGAATTGCTAGGCTTAAATTTGCCAAATCTATAATAAACCAGCCAGAGAGCTATTGGAATCGTGTCTTATTTGCAGATGAAAGTAAGTTTAACATCTTTGGGTTGGATGGGAGAATCATTGTATAGAGGAAAAAAAAAACAAAAACAAAAAAAAAAAAAAAAAAAAACGAAGAACTTAATCCCAAGAATTTAATTGGAACAGTAAAACATGGCGGTGGAGGTGTCATGGTTTGGGGGTGTATGTCAGCGACTGGAGTAGGCAATTTAGTATTCATTGATGGTATAATGGATCATAGAGTTTATATAAATATTCTCAATAATAATTTTAAAGTGTCAGCACAAAAATTGGGCATTTTAAACAACTTTGTGTATTACCAAGATAACGATCCTAAGCGCATGGCCATGAATGTTCGTCTTTTTTGCCTCTATCATTGCCCTCAAACCCTTAAAACACCAGCTCAATCACCGGATTTAAACCCTATAGAACATATTTGGAAAGAATTAGAGGTGCGAATAAGAAGTCACGACATTAAATTGAAAATTAAACTGAAAGCAGTAATGATCGAAGAATGGAACAAGATCGGTGCAGAAGTAACCGACCGTTTAGTTAAATCTATGCCCAAACGTTTAAAAGCTGTTATAAAGAATAAAGGATATCCTACTAAATACTAAACATTTATAAAAATTTAGAAAATTTCATATTTAGTGATGCTTTTTTAAAGTGTATGATCACTTTTGTGTCCTATTTTTGTGCAATTTTATTTATTGTCATTTTTAAAAAAATAATTGGCATCGTAATTAAAATTTATTCTTCACTGCTTTATTAAGAACTGTAAAAATATGCTATGAAAAAATTTTCATGTAAAAATAAGAATATATAATGGTAAATAATGAGGTTTTTAATTGATTTTTGTTGGTGTACGAACACTTTTGGGAGCCACTGTATGTACGTATTAATAAAAAAATGATAGAATTTCTGTTTGATGTATTTTCTCTGAGGGTATCTGCTATTCATTGAAAAAAAATAAAAGACGCTGTATGTTAAATTTGTTAAACACAATGTAACATCTACTTAAAACAAGTTAAACTTGATTGCAGCGCTCACAGTTTTTTTAATCATTTATATTGACTTATTTTTCATTTATTTGATCATATTTTGTTTTGTAACATCATCCAAAACTAGATAAACTGTTTTATAAAAATTAATCACAGGAGATATATATGGGTTATTCCTTCGTCTAAAATTAGAGGAAAAAAAATTCTATCATATTTTATCTCTATTAATCTTTGTAATATGTCACAATGTGGTCGTTTGCGAAGTTTCACACTCGCATTAATCTTGGAAGAGTGTGTCAGACCATTTTATTTTTATTTGTTGAAAAGTTCTTTTTCTTTTCAACGCACAACTGCGTAGCCTATGTTATGATCACTTTTATTAGGATCTAACCTCATTATAAGTCAAATAAATAAGGTAATTAGTTTAAGATACTAGGAAAAAAATTCTCGCCAAATTGGCCTTTGGGAAGCCAAATCTTTTTCCAAACTATTCATTATTTTTGGAAAAGCTGTAATCATAAGAAAAATATAAAAAGAAAAAAAAAAGAAAGAGAAATGAATATATTTTTGCTGTCATCATTTTCATGGAATAAATATTTTTAAAATGAAGACAGCATTATTAATTATTATATACTTAAATTGCTTTCTTTTTTGCATCTGGATCATATTGCATAATTTCTGTAGAACTGTTTGCCCCAGAAATAAATGTAGATGCTTGAGTTAATTTTTTTTCTTACAGCTCCTACTATAAATTTTTAATAAATTTTTTTATAAGTTTGGAATGCTTGCATTATTTTAAAGATCTTTTCTCCGCAATTCTTAATTTTTTATGCATTTCTAAATGTATAAGAATGACTTATAGGAATGCATTTACTTTCACAATTATAAGACTTCTGAATATAAATAAATAGTTAAATTTTTATTTCGCAGCAAAAGATTACTGTGATTTCTTTTTCGCTCAGAACACTTTTCTCATAAAAAGACTTTTTAAGTTTCTTGCATTATGCATCTGGGAAAGGTGGCATTTGTGAGCTTTCATTATAAATATATGCATGAAGCACACAGTTATTGAAGATAAACTAATATATATATATATAAGTAAACATAAAATATCGTCTTTTAAAAAGAGGTAAATAATTCCTATGATTTATATAATAAGTGATTATACTTTCAGTATTCATTAGAATAGAGGAGACAGAGGCTTATTTTGGAAAAATGTTTATATTTTTAAATATATTTGCAATTCCTTAATTATAACTACTTTTTTTTATCGTTGAACTATTGATTCCTAATACACATAAAAATATTCAACAATTTTATTAATTTTAGCATCAGAAATACTTTTTTTAAAAAATTTGTCAATGATTACAATTTGACCTAGATGTAGGACATGCTATGGCAATAAAAAAGATATTTAAATTGATTTTCTCTTTACCACTCTTTTATCAATTAAAGTATATAAGGCATTTAGTAATTATTATCACTTTTCATAATGTTTATAAATGATGTCAATTGATATAATATAAAAAAACGACAAAATTTTTGAACCAATCTCAACATAGAAATCAGTCTGCATCAGAATTGGAAGCAGTCTATTATTTGCTAACCGTTGATATATTGCTTCCCAAAGCAGTGCTTACAATTCTTTATTATTTAATTTGTAAATTGAGCATTGAATTCATTCTCTTTCATCAGCATTGCGAGTCGTATTGGCCTGTTTATATTATTTTAGCTTTGTAATGTCTTGTGTTCCTGGTTCGAAAGCCAATTTTGCCGAAGAACCACCGTGTAAGCGAATTTGATGTAAACTAAATCTGTCGGAGTTCAACGTCTCCCTTCTGCTGTGGCAAGGATGTAATTGCAATATACTATTCATAATAGCATGTTATTGTAACATACTATAACATAATATATCGTCAGAATATCTGTACGTATCTCCAGAAGTTAGATGAAGACTATTTTTCTGTTATATGCTAATTCAAAATATTTTTAGTCACATTTTTTCCCTTTATTTTATTTTTTGAATTTTTTTTTTCTTAATCCTTTGTTGTATCTTTCTTTAAGTTTTCATATCTTATTAATTACATCGTCATATTGGCCCCTCCCATTTCTCATTTATCAGGTAGATAGATTAGAAATTTTGATTGTTAGTATTACTGTTAGTTGAGCCTCTGTTAGACTCCTTTAGAGATGAGTCTTTAGGGGACGATCTGATCATTGAGGATGCATATTAATATCTCAAGAAGAAAACCCAATTGCATGAATCCCACAAAAATTAAGATAAACATCGCAAACAATTTTTAATACGTTACGACTTATCTTGAGATTTTGTTGTAACTTGCCTTTGTTGTTCTAATTTCGGACATTTTTTTTTGATCCATAAAACAATTATTGCAATTGGTAAAATAAATAAATAAATAAAGCAGCTTTATATATATATATATGTGTGTGTGTGTGTGTAATGACATTTTAAACTTTAATTTCAATTTAATTAATTTCCAAGGTTTATCTTAATTTAGCCCATAGTAACTTTATTCCAAAATATTCTCTTATTTCTTGATCCAATTCCACTGTCTATACTTAATTAATTCAAGAGAAGCTATGTAAAATTGCTAAGTCGGCTAAAAGCTAACTTTCCCGCCCACCGCATGAAGGGACAAAATACCGCTGACAAGACAAATCCTTTTTTAAAAATCCCTATGTTTTCCTTTACCTTGTCGACGCGTTTAGTGAAAATCCCTATCGAAATCTCATTATATATTAGCACTGTGAAGAAATATTTTGACTATCAATTTCTCAGGTTATATAAGACCAGGGATAAAATGTCCAAGAGCTTTTTCCTCATTCCTTTCTGTGTCGTTCTGTGTTGTGTGTTGCTCGTCGCTTGTACATATGTTTACTTCTCCATAATGAAATAAAACGACGACACGAAATCGAAAGTCTTTTCACTGTCTTCAAAACTGCATCATGGTCACATAAAATAATGCTTATATATATATATATATATATATATATATATATATATATATATATATACAAGCTAAAATGATTGAGCATTGTTCATAACTTATCATTACACATTTTGGTTAAACACTGTGGTGACATAATTAGGATCTTTTATAAGAATCATGTTTAGCAAAAATTATAATTAAAAATTTAAAAAAACAACAACACTGCGTAGCGTGTATGCTACAACCAGTCCCTTGCTTCTCTATATAAAAGAAAAATTGGGTAAGAAATTTTAAAATTCGGCGAAATGTTAGATTGCGTCAATGTTTTTAATAGCTTTACCACAATTTACGAAAGATTACAACTATTGAAGTTTTGGAGGTTTTGTATGGAAGGGGAAAAAAGAAAACAATAAAAGAGTATCATACATTTTTTAATCGATTTTATTCCCGTAACACTTTGAAACTATACAAAGGTTATTTTGAGATAAATCTTGCAATTTAGCACGATAATTATTTTAATAAAATTCGAAACAAAATAAATCAGTTTATTTGCGTCAAACTCATGCACGCTTGGATTCATTTTGAACTTGTGATCCTCTGATTTCAAAGAGCAGGCGTGTGCTATCTAAAGATGCATGATAAATTTCTTGGTAAAATTATGTTTTAAATTATCATAAACTAAATAAGATTTGCTTTAGAAGAAAGTATTTGTAATTGTCCGCCCATTGAACGTTTTCGATATTGTAGTAATTACAAAGAACTATTTTTTATTTTCTAGTATTCGTAGTATAGAGTAAGTATATTAATCGTCAAAAAAAATCTGAAAGCTAGATTTTGACGAATCTCCATGTTTCAAACCTCCCTGAGTTCAAAACAGACATCTTTGGAAAACGTTCATCCGTCTATCTGCGTGCATGTGACAAAAATAATTCAAAAACGATTTGATCTAGATGAATGAAATTTGGTATACGGTCTTTACACCAAATTTGCAGTTTTCTATCGAATTTTGAGTAACATCTGTTCAGAAGAAGTCCATCTGTCCGCCTGCTGTTGGAATATAAATTAACACGATAACTACAGAACGAAGAAAGCTCGATAGCTAATATTCGACACACAGATTTAACATCTATAGTATAGACACTTTGTCAAATGCAACGAATTGTTGACTGTATGTCTGTCTGTACTTTCAGAAATAAGAAAATGCAATATTTCAAATTTGGTGTAAAGATTAGAAGTGCAGTTTTGTGTCAAATTTTTATTTCAATCGGTGGAGAAAAAACTTGTCTAAAACTGAAATTTGATTTTTGAATATTGTTAACCGCATGCCAGGGATTAATCGCCAAATAATTTACCAAGTATCACACGTTAGATTCAGCAAAAATGCTAAATGTATGTTAAAAGTTAATATTTCGTAACTGTTGTATGTTAGTCCATATTAGGCGTTCTCTGGCTTGATAAATTTATCCGCTGGTCACTCCCGCTGGTTCCTTTAAACAAGTCAAAAAGCGTTTTAAGTTATAATGGCTGAAGGTTATTTTCCATGCTAATATTAAAAGTTATCTTTATGTACCAAATCTATTACCTTCTTTTCTTTTGCCGTTTTAGTTTCTTATATTACGACAGGATCTGCTCAAACTGAAATTCTAACTTTATGCTTGACTTTGAAAATGACTTTGACAGAAATAAGTTCTTAAATCCGTTTACATTCAAAATTATTTTATTTTGCATGAACATGTAAATATTATAATGACTGTGATCATTCAATTATCCAAAGAATGAATACTATTTAAGACTATTTATAATTAAAATTTTTGTATGAAGGATAACTAAAATGTTATATTAATTATTATATTATATGTATATAAATATTATAGCATTATATACATTATAGCATAAAATATTATGCACGAAGGTTTCGAATTCATTTGATGATTTTGTTGTTCATTTATTTAAAATTTCAAATTCTTTAGCAACTACATTAACCTACTTTTAATGTGAATATTGTAATTACTATTGAATAATTATTCAATATTTGCGGCCAAATTTAATCAAATTTCTAACATAGTGAACAGCTTTAATGGACACAATTGGCAATTCTGAGCCGTATTCCTAAATTATTTTCTCTTGAATGTTTGCAACGAGATTGGAGGGTGAAGTCAGCCGGCAGTGCTTTAATAATATTTACTACGGTAGAATAAATTCTCGTGCTTAAGTGAGATTAACAAATTCCGTGTTCCCAACTTAAAACTAAAATTTGCATAATTCTATTTTATGTTAGAGAGTGGACTTTGAAAAAGTTGCATAAAGAAAGTTTCACTTTAAGCTGTTTATTTTTAAGAATATAGATTTTTTTTTCTTCCGAATAAATGTTTTTAATAAGAAATAATTGTTTCACTCTCTTCTTCAGATTTTTGTCATATTATTAATTAATGACGTATTTTGTTATTATTATTATTATTATATATATTGTATATTTTTATTCCTTATCTATATTAAGCTTGAGGATTTTATTTAATGTTAAGAATCTATTTTGAAAAAGTTTTAATTTCCCCCCATTTAACTTCATTTTAAACTGCTTTTTCTAAAAATCAGATATTTTATACAGAATAATTATATTTCCACTGTCTCATAATAATAGTGGTAAATAAATATTTAAGTGGGAATTATCGGAGAATGCAGTTGTAAATTATGTTATAACGCAAAGTTTTGAAGCCTTCAATCAAAAGCAGTGTTCGATGAGATCGCTCATTGGTTTTAACACGTCGTCCCATTTAATCCAATCCATCCCCAGGTTAACCCAATTATTAAGAATTATAACTATTTTTCTAATTTCATCCGCTGATCGAAATTAAATGTTTTATTTTTGTTGAATATCAATATAAAGCAAGATGAAAGAGAGAGAAAGAGAATTTTCAGCCAATGTTCGAGTTCTAATTGTTTAATTCTTGATGGATCAAATTAAAAAGGAAGAGTTTCAGAAAGGTAAAATTACATTAGAAGCAAAGCAATTTAAGTGCAACAGAATAATTTTATCAAGAATCCGAAAATGTGTTTCCGAAAATGATTGTGAAGATGAATCTTATGATTGCTTGAAAAAATTCAACTGTGGATGCAACTGCAAAGATTATAGAGAAAAACTTTGCTTAAAAGTGTACAAAACTGTGGACATAAATGTAAAGATTTTTTTCTTTGAAAAAATACAAAACTGTGGATGCAAATGCAAAGATTATGGAGAAAAACTTTGCTTGAAAAAATACAAAACTGTTTATGCAAATGCAAAGATTGTGAAGAAAAACTTAAGCACTTCATATCAGAATAGGCACCATAATCAGCAGCTAGCACCATTGATGTTCCCAAATTTACATTATTCTCAGTTTTGAAAGAAGGAAAAATCTGTAAAATGAATTCCAAACACAACAAACCATTTTTTGCAGAAAAGGATAAAAAAAGCCAAATTTCGCATCTAAGTTGAAAATACAGGAACTATTTGCAAAGTTATTGAAAATCCAGGAACTATCTGATGCTTAAAAATAAAAAAAGGAGTAATATTTTTAATTTATTGTTTAATTTAATATTGTTTTTTTTATTATTGAAAAATACAGGAACTATCTGATGCTTAAAGAAAATAGGAGTAATACTTTTAATTTATTGTTTAATTTAATATAGTTTTTTTTATAATATTCTATATTCATTTCTATATATCTACTAATACTTTGGAACAAATCAAATTCATCAGCTACTACGATTATACTGGGAATATTTTAACATAAGTTAAATAAATTTAAATATTCCCATTCATTTAATTTTTCCTATGTTTTTGTCTATCAATTGACTATTATTATCATTTTTATTTTACACTTAATTTTAATACATTATTTCTTGTATTTTTTTATGAATTACACAATTTTTTGTTTGAGCATGTATTATGAAAAGTTGGCCACTGCAAAGAAAAATTACATTATCTCTAATTAATTTCACTTAAAGTATATTTTAAATAAACGAGCATTTTTAATAAGATATAAGAATTTCGATTTATTTTTACATTATTTAATTCTTATAGTCGATATATATTTTATTATTTCAGTTTTTTTTTTTGCATAATTTCCTCTTATGTAAGCATTCTGTTTCTAAAAAAAAACATTGACTATAAAAATAAAGCATATTATTCTTTTTAATCAGTTTAATGTTACCGATTCTTTAAATAGTTATATATTTTTTTGTTTTTAACATGCAAATATTTTTAATAAGTAAGAGATATTTAATTCGAATTTTGAAATTAATTTTTAAAATTTTTGTGTGTGTGTTTTGTTGTTGTCAACATTGGTTTGAAATCTAATATTTTATTACATTTTACACTTGAAATTTTATTTATGTCTAGTTGGTTCGTCAAGATTAATGGTTGCTAAAAAAATTTAATAAAGCATTTTGTGTAACGTGTAATTTGCTTTTAATGGCTTCTTCAGCAAAAAAGTTCTTGAACTCCAAATCTTATAGACATATAACACATACTATTTTAGAAGCTTACCATCGTTCATTCTTCATCATTGTGTGATACATTTTCCTACGTCTTCTTTCTATATTTTTATACGCCTAAATATATCGCAGGGAATAGCATTCAATGCTTAAAAATGGGTATAAAAATCTTTTTCGCCATCGCTTGATTCAACAATTGAACATTAATTATAAATAGGGTCAGTTAGGTTAATTGGGAACAAATTTTGCAAAAGTTGCCATTTTCTTCGTCTTAAATGCTCTTATGAAACGAAAAAAAGTCTATAAATTATGTAAGTTCAAATCTTATTATGGAGAGGTCATTAAACAATACCGTTTTTCTAAATTAATTTAATAATTAATAAGTCTTAGTTACAACAGTTTTCATAATTATCCCGGCTTGTTGTCAATTATCTCAGAAAATATGGAGCATTTTGGCTTCTTGCCGGAGTAAAGAACTGATATGAAGAGAATAATTCGTAATAACAAGAAATTACTACATATTACCTCAAAATTTATTTTACCGCCCATTCAAAAGTATCCCAAAGTATTTTTTTTTACTGTTTTTCAGTAAAAATATATTTTATATTATATTGCATTAAAATTGTAACTTTTTAAAACCTTTTGGATTAATTTATAATCATTTTTTAGTCACTTTTGTCGGTAAAAGTTAAGAAATAAATCTAAATAAAAATAGAATTTTTTGAACATTATTATGAGATACGAGAATGAAATGTATCAGGAATAGAAATTTACTTTAAAATGAATAGATTAGTAGATCAATTTAGTAGAAGACAATAGGGCTGTCATTTCATGTCGAACAATTCAATCTACAATTTTTTTTTTGCCATTTACGCTGCCTGAAAATAGTCTATTCAGCAATAGGATCTGGTCTTAAAATTTTTATCTAACTCACTGCAATCGTAAAATATTGTTAACTATCAAATTAAAATTATTATGCTGGTTAAAATAGTTTATATATTTGTTGTCATTTTTCCTGTGTTATATATATTTCGTCATTCTTCAGAGGAATGAATAATGGTTATTTATTCTGATACATACAATATAATCGATCAAAATATACAAAATTGTCGAAGAAAATGAACCAAGGATGATCAAATTCATGGATTTTCTCCATCTCCTCAACATCCGTTTCTTATTGAAAAGAGTCAAATTCATCATCTTCTGATTCCTCTTTAAGCATCATGCATTTTTTCATCAAATTCCTCTTTAAGCATTATGTTTTTCATCTTTAGATTTCTTTTTAAGCATCATGTTTTTTTGCTTCCTTGACCTTCCTTTTTTTTTTGTTTGCTTTCTTCCATATTCGATGTCAATCTACAATTAACCATTATTATTATCAGGTTTAGCACAATAGAGGTATTGTACATTCCGTGTCTTTATGACATTGTTCCGTATTCTGAATGCCATACAATATCGAGAAGATATTGCCAAAATGTCGTTGCCCATTTTCTGCTAATAGTGATGATAGATTCTTTAAAAGTATCAATCGTAAGTTTTGTATAAAACAATAAACATCATTGGCGGGATAGCGCACTACCATCATTTCCTATCTTATAATAAATTGTTCAAAAAGCAGGAAAAATACAAGTTTTTATTACATTAAAAGCTTGTTTCTGAAAGCTTTTTACTACTACTGTTAAAAAGAGAGTAAATAAGTAAGCATCTTTTTAGATAATGGTCCATGATTCATGGCAGCGAACGTGTTAACTAGACTTAATACTAAAGGGCTCAAACGATGACAAGTAAAAAAAATAAGCTTTAGACTTATAAACAGTTATGTTTGTCATTCATCCCTCCCCCCCATTATAAAGTCTCACTGAATTACGTTTGGAGTCCACTTGCATAATCCTCCAACTATTACGCAAGGAAATGGATTTGTCATGGCAGATGTGTCGTGGTTTTCTGCTTCCAATTTTAAATCTGAAAATAAACATCACTGGAGTGAAATATAGAAAAGGTTTAACAGACCAGGTCCATTTTATGACGCAATCTTTGTCTCCTGCAGGAGATAGGATTTTTAATGACTATAATGTTCCTATTCATGAAGCGAGATTTAACCAATCGTCGTTTTATGAATACCAGAATGATGTAAAACATCTGCCTTGTCCCGCACACTCTTCTAACATCAATATAATCAAACCGTTATGGTTTATTTTAGAGCGTGTTATACGGAACCGAGCTCCTTCATTGGCATCTCTTCACTATATCTGCATGAAATTTTCACTATATCTGCATGAAAAACGGTACAATATTCTTTCAAGTACCATCCAGCACACTCTTATAATTCGATATCCAGATGAATCCAAGCTGGTAAATCCAAAGGTGGTTCGACGACATATTAATAAAGATTCTTGTATTCATTTGTGGAGTTTCCATTATTTTCGCTATCACCTATATATATCACTATAAAATTATTGATAGACTATACACAATATTAAGTTCAAATAAATTTCATTTATTGAAAATGTTTCATATTCAGAAATGCATTTGTATATTTCCCATTTCGTATTCATATTTTGTTTTCACTCTAAGAAACTGTGAGTTCTATCAATTTATAATAATTTTCTACTGTGAAAAATGCTTATAATTTGTGAAACAATGATTTTAACCAAATAAAAGACTCCAAATTCCTCTTTTAATATCTATTTGAAAAAGTGATAGAACCTTGATGAATTTGTAAATTAGTTATTAAAATATTCAATTTTTCTCACATCTCTCATTTCTTAAAGATTTTATAGAAATATACGTAAAGAAAACTATACGATCTACTTTCAAGCAATTAAGCTAAGTCACATTGTATCAAGTGTTAATACGGTCGGATTTCCTTTCCATGATCAAATTACGTTTGCACTTTGGATGATGAATGACAGGATGAGTGCAGGCCACTCAAGATGAGCTTCTGAAGATATTTAATACAGTAAGATAAGATACAGTACAGGATTTTTAACAATATATAGATGGACATCTCTTGCGATCTTAATTTTCTATTTAACAGTAGCAAAACAGGCTTGTCATTGACTGGAAAACTTTTTAATTCTAAATAAACTTTAATTTATTCTAACATAATTAAATGAAGTTTATCTTATCAAGATTATTTACGTTTTCCTTACAGTTGTTTGATTACTTTTCCAAGTTTGAACTACTACCGAAAACTGGTGGAGATATGATGCATTCTGCAAATACATAAATAATCTGCATACTCTATGCTAATCGGTCACACCAAATTGACCCATAATGATCTATTATTAGGCAATAAATCGCCTAAGCGCCCTCATTGTAATTGCGGCTCAATAAGTTTTCACATCGTTATTCAATATCCATATTTACAGCTCAGCGCTTGTTTTAAATCAAAACAATAGAGTGACTCTGCTTATGGATAAAGAACTACTTGATAACGATTTTGCTGATTTAAAATTCATAGAATTTTATATCTTAATTTGAACTTTTCTTTTTCTTTTCATTATGGTCTTTTTTATTTTGCCGATGATAACTTTAGTGAATATTTTTTATTTAGTAGTATTTTTGTAGTTGTAAATCAATAAAAGAAACATTGTTAGCAATGAACTTTTAGATTATTTTATCACACTTTTGTGTAACAACTTTCCTTGGTTTCGTAATTACAAATATGAAATTTTGCAACAGATTTCTTCCTTCCGAATGTGCTAGATTTCCAAAATTCGTGCATTCTCGAAAATAATGCGATAAATTAGAAATTTTAAATTTAATTACAAATTAATCTATTAATTTCATTAAATTTTTATTTAATGTGAATGACGCCATCTGGCAATGAATTTTAGAAAAAAAAAAGGATTTTGAGGTTTCATAATATTTATAATAATGGATTATAAAGCAATGAATAAAATGCTGAAAACATTTTAAATAATTTTTCTTCTTTCTAGTACAATAAAAAAGTGTGTTTAAAAATTTCTTTTTTTCATACTATGAACTTTTTAAAAGACATATTAAAATTTCTAAATACAAGATCCTTCTAGACAGTTGACAATTTGTATGAATGGAAATATGTCATGTCAGCGCTGAAAAGAAAAGCATCTCTGCTTTAATCTTAGAAAAAAAAAGTTGGACATTTAACATTCTCAATGAATATTTAGAGAAATCTCAATCCATCATTTTTTCAGTTACAGTTTTTTTTTCCTCTTACAAAATTCATGATAAATAAATTCTCTTAAAATGCCTTTTTGTGAAGGTTGTTTTTTGAATTTTATTTCTTTGCCTGATGTCTTTAAAAATGATGGATAGATATCATGCCATTAGTTTCCTCGAAAACTTTATTACTCTAACGAAGAGAAAAAAAAAGTATAATTTCTTTTCTGAAGAAAAGGCAGACTACTTTTGTATCTATTCCAAAAAGTATTGTCACAAGAAGTGTTCGTTTTATTAGTTTCTGTGGTTACCGTTTTGTCCTTTAATCTAATTATTAATATTATTGATATTCGAGTGTATAAAATTTCCACATTCTATAACTGGCTCAATTTTAAAAAAAATGAGTGTCAAATAAAGGCCTTTTTTAACATTTCCAATTTTATTTAATTTCTGTTTGATTTACTAAAATTTTTGTGTATTGAGTCAAGCTCTAATAGAGAAAATTTGCTTTTAAATTGTAAAATTGTAAAATTGATTATTTGCATTTAAAATTTTAAAGTTTATTCAGAAACCTTTGCTTTGTCACACAATTCAATTTTAATAAAAAAAAAAAGTATGGCTTTCTTGCAAAGTGGCAAAATTAATTAGTATGAAAATTGGAGAAATTGGTTTGGTTATTAATATTAGGATTATCTAAATTTTATTCTACAATATCTCTCGAAATCAGAGAGGGAGACAATAAATAACGTTTATTGACATATTTAGGGATTGTTAACTGCCATACGAAATAAAATTGGCCTAATCGGTACATTAAATACTTTATGTAGTCTTTTTGACTGGCAAAATTTGTCAAGGCTTTTTTTCACAAAGAATGTACAATGAATTTTTTTCAAATTTTTTTTTCTTGGAAATGGACAGTTATTGGGAGAAGAACATCACTGATTTGGAATGACATACATGTGAATTTTATAAGCCATATATAATCGGTGATTAAATAAATTTAATAAGAAATAAATATTGACAAATTCTGTTTAGTGCGTTTGTAACAGAGAAGAATGGTTATTTGCTTTCAATTAATTTAAAGACGATATGCAAACAACTGCCCACCGAAAGTGGCTAGTAATTAATTAAAATTTTTTTGGTTGATGAAATGAAAATTATGTACTTACCTATGCAATTCTTAAAAGAAAACCTCACTATAAAACTTTTATTAACACAATTCGTATATTGCTTGCTATAGAATACTATTCTCATCAGAATATATTTTTAATGGATTAATTTTGAATGTTGCATCTAGTATTACGAAAAGCTCTGAATTTAGAAATGGATTACTAATGCAATTTCATGGAAATTACCCACAGGCATACGAATCAAGAAAAACACAGGCTTATACCTTTACTGAGATTAAATGAAGCAATTCAATTCACTGAATTTCTCTACAGATAGCAATATTTTTTCCATCCTTCCTATGCGAGAAAGTAAAAATTTCGATGCCAAAGAAAAGTGCATAAATTTAAGTGCACTTAGGCAGTTTATTTAGAGTTGATCATGCAAGTATTGGAAGTTATAAAGATCTTCCTTTAAATTTTCTTTAATAAGTGAAAACAAATTTACTTTGCTAAATCTTCAATATTTAAGACGTTATTTTATTAAAACAGAGTGAATAAACCATTGCAATGCAAATACTGTTTTAGTTATATTAATTCATTATTGAAATCCAATGACATATTCATTCTTTGCTTATTTGTCTACATTTTTGTAATGATCTTACGAAAAGCCACTTATTTTCTCTACTTGCAGATTTATGATAGCAGGGTTTCAAATCCTCGAAAAAGTGCATCTCGGAAACCAGAAGTGTTTGAAGAAAAATTAAAACTTTCCAGCGTGTTAAAATCTGACATTTTAATGACAAAGCCAGATGTTAGATAAGGTGAGATATACGGTATAAGAGGGTGTTATTGACCTCATTCAGAAAGGGGTGAGGAGTAAATTTGACAAAGATTTAATATTTTGGCAAAGAAAATTCTTAAAGGACACGATGGTCTTTTTAAAACTTATACAGCATCGAACTATTTCAAAGCATTTTTAATTCCGAAATTTCAGAAAATCAAAAATTAAAGGAATATAAAATACAAGTCGAATATTAACTATTAATAAAAAGGAAACTTTAATGCTTTTATAGAATAATTTGCATGAAACAAAACGTAAGCAAAAGGTTCAACAAAGCATAATTTAAAGGAAAATTATTTATTGATTAATTATGAATTCAATTTTATTCTGGAGTTTCAAACCAAAAATATTTGTCTTAGTAATGTTGAAATGATATTTGTCTAAATAGTGTTGAGATAATATTTGTCTTAGTAATGTTGAAATGATATTTGTCTAAATAGTGTTGAGACAATATTTGTCTTAATAGTGTTGAGATAATAAAGTATAAATAGTTTAAGGATTATTTTGTCTATCACTGAAAACTAAGATGATATTTTTATTTAAAATAATCTACTATTCCATATGTTTAAGAAAAATAATACAAATATAAATTTATTTAAAAAAATTCCAATTTAAATTTAAATATTTTTTCTCTAAATTTATCTCTTTGAGTAGAAAATAAAAATAAAATATTATTTTCAAAGAACTTTTTATTAATATCTTTTTAAACATCACTAAACCAGTCTTGATTTATTTTGTTTATTTAATATAGATTAGCTATATCATTTATTCTTATAAATCATTATGAATTTTTTTAGCTTGTTTCTCAGTTATATATAATTTCAGAAAATAATTAATTTAAGTCAGATATAAAAGATTACCCATAGAATTACATGTATACAGAGTACTTCAGTTTTATAAATCACAATCTCCCTGAAATAAAAATGGAGTGATTACATATCGTTTCTTATTTTTGATTAATATTAATATCGATCATTAAGTAATATTAAATATCGCTTCTCATTCTTGATTCTCAACTTTTATTAGTTGTACTAAGTCCTCTAGAGGTGAATAAAAACCCACATTTTGATTTACATTTATAATTTCTACAAGATAAAATAAACTATTCTTTCGTATATCCTTCAGATAAATACGACTCCATTCCTTTTTTTTTTTGAACAATGAAAAACAAAAAAATTATAATCAAAGAAAATTTTATAGTTTTTATAATAATTGTTTTGAAGCAATTCAATAATAATTTAGAATTTCGTTTAAAAAATGAGCCATTCTGCCAGCAGTAATCGATTGAAGAATTATCTAAACACAGAGGGAAAAGATAAACCTTTTCCTGTGAAAGATTACAAGAGTTTCTTTGCAATATGTAGCTGGATAGTATAATGTTTAAAAACAACTTTGTGATTTTGTTTATCATATTCTGTTCCGTTACTTCATTCAAACTGATTGTCATGTTCACTAATGACTGTATGGCGCAATTATATTAATTTGTACTTCAATTCAATTTAAAACAAGTAATTTGTAGATATATATATATTTTTGTTCTATTCTAAATTCATTCAATCATCGATCATCATATAAAATAAAATGTTGTGACTGATAGAGCACGTGTGTACTTTTGCTAAGATGTTTCAATATTAATTATTCCGAATCATTTTTATTAAAATTTATTTAATAATCTTTTTTTAGAATATGTTTTCCAAGTGACTTATAATACTGTGAATCCTAGGCCATATTCGAAAAGTAAATATACTAGATATAATTTTTAGTATTTCACTCAAATGCTTATTTTTAATAATATCATTGTCATGCAGTTAAAACAATTTATCGGCATTTTAATCCTTTTGCTGAGACTGAGTGAAAAAAACAATATATAATTTTTTAAGAAAAATCTTACTGGTGATAGTAGCATAAAGATTTTTCCTATTAAGAGATTTGTTTATATTTATAAGAAGGTGAGTTCGTATGCGGAACTGATAAATCTGTCGCAATTACAGCCATAATATTTGACATACAAGCAGTCGTAATGGTTTCACAATGTTCCTCGTAAACCGAATTTTAAAATGTGATGTAAATTTTTATTTACTATTTTGCGTGTTATTTTGGATGTATTTTCGGGCATATTTATTCATAGTATCGTTTCTGTGGATTGTAGGAAAAGAAGAATTATATCATTGAATATACAATATCATTCTAAGGAAATTTGTTTTATCCTTCTGATTTAATTTAATAATTTTGAGAATTTAAAAAAAAAACTAATTACTTTTTTCGAGAAATGTAAGAGTTAAACATAAAATTTCTTCATTTGATATTCTACTTCTATCATCTTTTTAAAAATTTTTGAGATCATTATTCAAACATTTCTGTTTAATTAAAATAAAAAAAAATCATTGACTTTTTGCAAATTGGTCATTGAGCTTTAGTTTTACCAGTGAGTTTAATAATATTTTTTACTAATCCGCGACAGAAAATGCAGATTTGAAAGGAAAAGTTTTATTGTTTCGCTGACTTAAGAAAAAAACAAAAGCAAATTCGGAAATTAAAAATCCTCAAAAATATTTTTTAAATAATTTAATTTCATTCCAAAATTTGAAGAAAACTTTCTTACCATCATCAACCATTTCTTACCATTCTCTCTCTCACCCCGTTTACTTTAGAGCATCTTTATTTTGCATTATTTGTTTCAATTTTTGTCTTACCGTCTTACCAAGTTATTCATTGTGAAAAAAAAATTAATTTTGTAAAAATAAATAATATTCATTTTACTTCGTTTCCATACTATTATTTTATATTAATATTGTAGATAGTAGAAGCTCATTTCAACACTTGACCAACTGGCATAGTGTGAGGGATAGTGAACTCAAACACCTGAAACGCCTTTCCTTATCTCATCAGATCCACCTACAATGGATACCCTCTCATGTTGGCATCGAGGATAATGAGATTGGGGATACCCTGGAGCTGGTGATGTTTCTGTGCCTGCTGAAACTCTTACCTACATAGAAATGTTCTCTAGAGCTGAAAGCCGAAATAAAAACCACTTAGATTGTCCCACAAATACATTACTAGAGCAAGAGTAGTCGTCCAGAGGGCTCTTTGACTCTTGATTGCAGTAGGGAGGATTATACTACTTTTACTAGTTTTCTCAGTGGGCACCGTAGAACTATGAAATATGTTGAGAGTTCTAAGCGCTTTGAAGTCTGCTCTAAATGTTTTAGAAAGAGACTTCACATGATTACTTTCTTATTTTTCTGGGCCTTTTCAGGGAGGATTTATTGATAATTCGCTGTTAGCATTGAACTTCTTTGGGGTGTTCAATTTCATGGACTTGATATAGCTCTGCTGTTCTGGGGATGTGCAACAACATATTAATAATATTTTTACTATGGCGACCTTCATCATATTATGAGCAATGCCATGTCAGCTTTGATGGTTATTTTATAACATAAATCGAAAATAATTTGGAAATATTTTTATACCAAAAAACAGCATAAAATTTAACATGTGATTATTTTATGGATAAAAGATGAAATAAAGAAAGGAAAAGGGTAGATTTTTTTTTCTGTTCGTGTTTGGGTACATTTTTTTCTTATTATTCGTATTTTTTTATTTTTATATTCTTATTTTTTCCCTATATTTTTGTACCTATATTTTTTTTCATTTGAAACTCCTTCTACTATCAAATGAGTATTGATATATATTTGTAAACCTTGTGTTATAGTTGCTGGCAAACAAGGAATTTATACTTAGAACTTAAATAAACCATCGAGAGTGGTCTCCCCAAAACTTTCTCGCATACTTTCTAATAAACTTGTCATACCAGCGAACGTTCTGTACACAATAAATATTTTAATTATTGTACACCTTGCATAGCCTTGATGTACAATAATAACGAAATATTAATTTTTGGCTTGAATTGATCATTTTTACTGAATCCATCGTTTGAACCAAGGAGAGTTTTTTTTTTTGGCGATTAAGCATTGGCATGAGGTTAATAGTATCCAAAAATCGAATTTGTACTTTAAATGAGTTTTTTCCATGAGAGTGAAACCAAAACTTATCACGGAGCTAAAATTGTAATCACAAAATTACTCACCAATTTTTATATATTTAAATCGTTCTGTTTTTAATTTATCGCGTTGATATACTTGTTGTTGTTACTTACGGCACTTGCCATAGACAAGCCCGCTGACGAAGTCAGCAATTTAAGCCGAGTTTGTGCAGTAGTTTCTGGGGATAAAGGCCTCTGAGCACCAGATGTCAGAAGTCTGAAATCCAGCTCATATGAAGATGACACTCAAACACTCGCTTGGACAACCCCTTTTTACAGGGGGGGGGGGCTCTTTCACACACCTCACACATAGAACATAGAGTAAAGAATAACCATGCCCGAACCAGGGACACTCAGATCACAGGGGAAGACGCACTACCCCTAGACCAGGAAGCCGGCTTACATACTTGTGAAAATACAGACCGACAAACAATCAACAAATAGTTGTATATGACACAAAAATTGACAGATGTCTGCATTATAAATGTTAAATTTGTGTACCGAATCTTATCTATCTAGCTCTCTTCTTTTAACAGTGATGTGTTACCTTATATTTGAACAGTGGAGACACAAGCTTCCTCTGAACAGATTTTACTCAAAATTTAACAGAAATCTGCCAATTTATTGCAAAGACTGTATACCAAATTTCGACAGTCTAGCTCAAAGTGCTTTTGAGTTATCTTTATCACAGATGGACAGACATTTTCCAATTTATCGAACTCAGAGAGGTCTAAGACCTGGGTATTTGTCAAAATCTCGAGTTTGAATTTTTTGACTATTACTATATTTTCTTTATAGTACGTATACGAGAAAGTAAAAAAGGTTAAGATTATTAGGTAGAAAAAGGCAAACAATTAATAAAAGAAAGCTCATACCACCAGATATACCTTTATTTACAAACAATCACTTCATGATGTGCATTTGTACAAAAGGAATTGAGGAAATAAAATGAAAGTGCTCTTTTATTACAAATTTTCACAAACAATCTATCTACAGTGCTTCCACTGATCCAGTCAGACCAGCACTTGTTTTGTCAAAAGTTGGTTTAGTTGCTATTCCTATGTATCTCTTCCGTTGCAGACCAATAATTTTTCTTCAATAGGCAATCATAGGTTAATTATCCATATCATGAGAGCTATAAGAAAGTCTATCTTGATGAGTGACTTAAGGAAATTTTTAATTTGTATCTAAAGTACTAAATTTTATCTTGTTTCTTATGTAAAATATATTCCATACTTCATATTTCTAATCTAACTTTAAATAAACTTTAAGGAATAGTTTTAATTTTTCTAAACTAATTATTATATTTTATTGATGTATACGATGAGGAAAATGTGATTTTAATAATATTAATGTATATAAAAAGAAGAATCAATTAATTGTTCGAAATTTTTTTAGCGAAACGAAACATTTAAAGCAAATAAATACTAAACTGTCTTACCATAAAAATAATAATTAATAAATTTGTTATTAGCTGTTGGCAACAGAAAAACAAACTTTTCGTATTATTTTTCAGTTTTTTTCATTGTACAATATTTTAGTTTATTTCACAGTTATTTAATAAAAATATAACTTTCTTGCAATTCACTAAATCAGAAAACTCTCATATGTCTGTATTTATCAATCAGGTTCACAAGAAATCAAAAGTTAAATATTTAAAACTAAGAATAATCATACATTTTAGAATAAAACGATTTTATCAGTATTTTTCTTAGTTCTGTTTGCCTATGATAAGATAAATTACATGGCGTCATAACTTCGATAATAGTAAGAATAGTTATATCCCGTTTACTTATTTACATAAAAAATTATTTATTTAAGTGAAGCAACAATTTCTTTCATGAAAATCTCATTTTAAATGCGTCTTGAATGTCCTTAATAGAAGTGTTTGCTTCTTTGTTATATAGAGAAAATATTCTGACTTTTGTTAAAAATCGAACATTTAGTATATTATATTCATGTCTTTAGAACGAAAAATTTAGCTAAAAAAATCAATAGGAAATAAAGCTGAGTCGTATTTCAGCATCTTTAATAATTACTTACAAGCTTTGCGTATATAGATTAATGTACACAGTATTTGTAAAATAGATTATTAAAATGTGATTTTCATAGTAAATTTTTGAATATTAATTTAAAGTAGAAAATAATTAACAATAAATATTCTACTTTGTTAATTAATCCATGCAAGATATTATAAAAGTTTTAAATCAACATGCTAATTCCCAAATTAATTTAAATCATAAATTTAAATTAATTTCTTCTAAATATAGAATAAATTGCCAAGATAAAATAAATGCGAAGTAAAATAAATTTAAAAAAAGGAAATACTCGAAAAAGCAGTAAAAAGTCATTTAACTAATCTTTTTTTAATTTAAGTCTATTAAAATATTTTTAAAATGTAATAAAAATACAAAAACAAATAAACATGAATTTCGATTACTTTGCATTATCTCAAAAATAAATGAAAGAAAAGTTTTAAAATGACGTCAATTTGACTTCAGAATCTAATTATGACTGGCATATTCCATTTGAACACTTTTGAGAATTCGGGAACATTTATTATTTTATTGACAAAGCAAAAAGAAACAATGGAAATAGTGGATCAGTTTAGCTATAAAAGTGAAATATTTACTGCCGATAAATGAAATCACCCGAAAATAAAACATTAATGAACAATTTACACATAGAATCTTCTTATATGATTTACATCTAAGAAATTATGTTTTAAAAGTTGAAATATCAAGCAATTTCTGCTTCATCATAAGGAAAACTGTTTTCTAGCGTATAAAGAAATAAATGGAAAAGCTACTTTCGTATTTTCTATTACTAATATTGTTTCTTAATTCTCTTAGTTTTTTCCACGGCTTTAAAGAAAAAACAATATCAAAAGTTGAAATTGGAATAAATTATTCGTGTACCTAAAAACCAGAATAAATATTTTAAATTTTAAAAACATATTTAATTACTTTAATTAAAAAAACACTTGATTTTAAAAATGTATCTTATATTACGTATACGTATTTTTATTCACTTTTATTTAGTTAGACATGGTAAAATTATACAATGGAATTTTTATTCACTTCCTTTTGTGGTAGAATTTTGAAACTTTGTACACTTGTGCATTTTCAATGACAGTACAGAACTGTATTATTCTTATAACTTAATTATTAATTAATCGACTAAATTTGAATTTTATACAAGTGGAATCTCTTAATTGTAATCTTAAGGGGGAAAATTGATTTTTTGATTTCCTAAAACTTGAAGAAATGTAAATTAAAGATTGAAAAGTTAGAAAAAAATGATTAAAAAAATTTATAACAGTTCATATCCAATTTAATGTTTCATATATTATTATCTAATTAAAAATTAAAATCATTAATTGAAAAAAGAAATTGTAAAAAATTAAAATAGAGCAATTCATGAAAACAAATTTGAAATAATTAAATTCAAAATTTTTTTTTATCAAACTTTAAAAAAAAAATATTTTATTGCCTTTTTATGCTATTTCGAGTGCACTTTAGAAATCTAAATATAATAAAAAAATTATTCATTCTTTTTTAAATTCATCTTTTATGAAAGCATTCTTTTTCAAATAATTAAATACCGAAGTGCCTTTATAAAAATATAAATTTATCTTGTTGAAAGAAAAGGGAAAATAACAATTGGAGACAAATATGCAATACAATTTATGCTTCATAAAACTGGGAATTCATAAAGTGTTTCGATACAAATATAAAAAAACAAACATTTCATGATTTTCGATATAATAATAAAAGATTTACTTTCTTCCTTGTTTATTTCGAAATAAAATATTAACGTATATTTTGAGAGCTGAAGAAATAAATCTAATTAGAGTCACTTTCATTGCAAAACCTTTTACTAGTTTTGTTGCGACTGCTAAAGAAAGAGTTTCATACACCTCCGAGCAACGTTAAAAGTGCTTTAAAATAATTTTTAACGATGTAAATAACAAAGACGATAATAGCATTTAATCTTGTGCCCCTGAGAATTAGTATGGAAATATTTTTAATTCGGAGACTTATCTTTAAGATAATGTTCCCCAAATGGACTTCGCCAAGGAAAATGCTATTGTTTGAAATAGAAATAGAAGTGCAAAAATAATTTATGAACTACTTATTTCCTTAGACTTCTTGAAAGATATCTTAAAACTTTATTTTACATTTATTATATTTATATAAATTTTAATTACGGGTTTTAAGAAATCAGAACCAAAATTTAAATTAATTGATTTCATTTTTAAAGTATTTAAAATTATCTTATAATGTATTTCTAATTAAGGTTTTTAATTTCAGAATTAATTTTAATTATTTGAAATACCATAATATGTTTACTCAAAGTAATTATAAACTATATTACAGATTTTATAAACTTTCTTCTTTAGGTGAAATAAAAATTGTAATTAGTATAGAATCCTATGTAGTTAAAAAGATATCGCCATTCACTGGTTCTTAGTGCACTAAAAATTTGAATGAAAAGCTTTTAAAATTAATTAGTGTATATGATGCATTCATATTTTAGCATTGCTAAATAAAAAAAAGTAGTTGTTTTCTGTATTGTGTTATCCCTATCTAGAATTTCTACAACTTTTCATTCTTGGTTACTTTTTAATATTTTTTTGCTAAATTCTGCAAATGTTTCCAAAATTTTCAAATGTTTGATGATTAACACCAGAATACCTTTTAATTTGATATATTTACCTACTTTTTAAAGGGGAAATCGTTTTTAGGGAGGCTTGTACTGAAATAATTTATCCTTTTTTGCATAAATTTACTTAACATGACCTATTTCATATTCTGAATTTTGATTTTTGGATCAAATTTTTATTCATTCTATGCCAATATACCATTTTAGTATTTTCAGAAATGAATTATCACCTAACAAACTAGCTTAATTGAATTTAAGTTTCATAAGATTGGCATTATCTAGTAGTAAATTTGAGAAAAATAATATAATATTTATATTAATGAATAAAATTTAAAAAAATATTTAAAATACAATAATTATACTTTTGGCACGCTAAAAAACAGGCTGTTTTTAAACACTTTTTATTCTTTTCATTATTTATATTTGATTTCAATTATTTATCTTTTTTTTTTAATTTTTTTTATTGCACCTCTTTTCTCCTTCCATAAGCAGCAGCGGGACAAGCACTTAACGAATGTGGAAAATCACTGAGTTAAAGTTTGGAAAATCTGCTGGTACATTAAGGTTCTTTAATAACATTTATCTTTGATTTAAAAAAAAAATAACGCAGACTATTTATTTCTTATATAGCCTGCATTATAAATGAAAAAAAAAATTTTAAATCTACTTCAAAATGTTAAACATCTGTTTGGTAATACGAGATTCACAGTGCATTTAGAAAAATCTCAATCCCAATACAATAATGCGCTGAAATACAAAGCAAGAAAATGACAATTCGAAGCTCTTTTCAGAAATAAAGGAAACATTTATCTTATTTTGCAAGCGTATTTTGGTTCATTGCACAGAACATAACTCACATGATTTTCGATAAATCGTTTTACATTCGGCCAGCAGATGGCACTACAGATATAAAAGAAAACAAAAGTCGGTTATGACGTCAAAAGCAGCACAATCGAAGATTTGGAAGTGCGACAGCAAAAATCAAGCAACTAACTTGATTTTTAAACAATGAACGAGAGGAAGGAAGGATGTTATTTTATTTACTTACACAACGTCCAACTAACGTTTAAGGGATTTCGATTAAATCTAGGAAAAATGACTGAGGGCATTTAGGATATGCCGAGAATTTGAAAATAAGAAAGGAAGTCTTGCAGAATGAGTTAGAATTGGTAAAATGCCTTTCATAGTTAATTCCCAGTGTCGTTAACTATAAGCTATGTAATCTATTCTTGCATTTAATCTTGAGTGTTAAGTGTCTTTGAAGAAATAAATATTTAAAAGATGAATATTTATTCTATTCTCAATGCAAAGAAATCTAAATATTTTATTTATTTATGCAAGGATTACATATTATATAGTTCTCACATAAATGAATAAAGTTTTATAACTGATATAATTGCATTCTTTTTTAAAAGAAATTAATTAATTTACCAAAAAATGTTTAATCCTTTAAATAAATTAGCCGAATTTTTAATATAGTTTTGATCCAAATTTTATTGAAAGACTTCTATATTAAGGATGAGAGACAAGAGTTTATTATTAATTTTAAAATCTCATTCATGAAAATATTGTACTGATTAAAGAATTTCATTTGATTTTGAAACCAAAACTGAGTCTATAAACGAATAATGCATGACCAATTGAAGAAAAATCATATTGTTTGCTGCATTTAAAAACAAAAAATATTAAATAAAATTCTATATTTTAGAAATAACAAACAACATTATACCTGGTAAAATGTAAGTAAGTTAAAATTTCCTTCATTTTAAAAATAAGCGAAAAAAATTAAAATAGTTCAATCTTTTAAATTTGAACGTTTGCTTACAACAATTCACTTTATACAAAATGGAAATTCAAGTAGTTTCGTTTCTTATAAGCAAATTTATGGAAATCAGTAAATTAATTTTTAGACATATATATATATATATATAAATATAAATATATAAAAAACTTGTTTTTATAAAAACCTAAAAGGGAACCTAACAAAAAAAAAAAAAAAGGAAGTACTGCTAATTAAGTATATTTGAAACATAGAAAAATTAATTCTTGCTCATAAACATTTAAAAAAGATTCTTAAAGAACCCTGCAAAGTTTCTCATGTAAAAATTTGAATTTTTATTTTCAACCAAGATTTTTAATTTAGTTCAGTTTAAGTTTTCATTCATATGTATTCTAAACATCATTATTGTGAGAGGAGGAAAATGAGTATTGTATTTATTATTTGCATTATATTAATATAGTTATGATTAATTTATTTCGAAATGCAAGTTGTTGAATAAACCTCGAATTATTTTGAACGCCTGTTTAGTTATTTTTTTATTTTTTATTTTAAGTGGTTACAAATGCTTTTCTTTGTTAAACAATTTTAGTAATTTAAAAAAAAATGTTATAATCGTTTGAGTCTTAGTCTTAGGAAAAGAATCCTTACAATTCGTTAAAGGGCGAAAATAATGAAGTCGAATTCATCGCCTTGTAGAATTTGCCAAAGCGCATTTGATACTATAAAAACTAAAAAAAAAAGTATTTGGCATTTTGAGATGACGAAATAATAAAGTGCCAAAGCACCGTTTGGAATTTTTTAATTGAATTTTTTCTTTAAAATACTCAAGAGACTCAAACGGTTAAATCAATTACACCGGTTCTTAATATTTTTAAATGAAATATGCCAAAATAAATTCACTTTTCGTTTCGCAGATCTGTTTCTTTCAAAAATTGTACAAATTTACGTCAAACATTTTTCTAGAACTTTTTTAGATCAAGTAATTTTAGTTTTCTGAAATTAAAGCATAGTATTGCTATTATTTTATATATTTTTTAAATTTATGTTCGATCTTAAATTCCCTTGAAAAATTACTAATTCAAAATTCTTCGAATCTTCTGATTTAATTTTCTATGATGGAAAAATATAGTAGAACTTCGAAGAGTTTCAACCAATGATTAAATGTACATTGAAAATAATAAATTTGGATTTTTTATCTTTAGTGGATTTTATGATTTATCATCGAATTTATTTGATGCAAAGTAGCAAGAAAATTTACATTCGTAATTTTAATATAAAAGTGCAAATAGCATATATATTCTATTTAAGATGTAAATATTAATAAATTAAGTATTAATATGGCATGAAAATGAAAATTATTATATAAATTAAATAATATATTTTTCTCTGTAGCTGATCGTTCGCATTTTATTTTTTAGCAATCAGGATTTGATTTGTAGATACATAATGTTAAAAATTTAAATTTAATTATTTCATACTAAAACGCGTTTTTTTGACATTCTGCTAACTCTATGAATTTTATACATATGTAAATCTTTTCATAAATATATACACCATATATATATTAATGAACTCTTCGCACAATAACTTGCAAAATTATTTCAAAATCAAATCAAAAGAATAAAAGAAAATAAAAATCCATTTCACTGCTACATTTCACCTTATGACATATCATTAGTTAACACGTAAGCGCGAAAAATCAGAATTTTTTGCAATACATAATGACACAATATTACAATAGAAATTTCAGACCATTCACATTTATCACACATCATTAGCATTCTTCGAACTGAAGTTCATAAGAGAGAATTTTCACATTTGACTACTCATATTTCACTAAGAATTTCAAACAGAATAATGAGGTACTGCCGATAGTTAATAACAGGTCCATAAGCCTTTGTTTCAATACGTGAAAGCAGCTGCCTTAATTCTTCAAGCTTCTGTTTTGCGAGAATAAGGCAAAAGTTCATACATGTTGTGGTAGTTATAATAAACTCTTGATTACATTTTTAAATAATTTATGTACAAGAAATACTGCTTTGCATTTTCAAAAATTAGATCTCATTGTTTTTGTACCACTAATTCCAAACTTCGGTTCGTGGTTTTTTTAACAAATTATGGTATAAATGAATCAATTAAGATCATAACCTTCTAATGCTTGCGTTTTCATTTGCAATGGAACATAAAAGGATGTACGATTCCTTGACACATTTTAAATTTAGCTTTAAATGAAACAATGTTTTTTCTTATTCATGTTAGGTAAATGTTTGTTTGGTCTAAAATATTTTGCTATAATTAGCTATGATAAAATTCTTTGATGACATTTTGTGTACAAAAGTAGAATATATGAAACAACTTTAAGATATGCATGTTTCATTTACTGTCGTTTTCTTTTTCTGGAATGCTACATTGTAGATGAATTTATTAGAAAGACATGATAGGTGCTTTAATATATGATATTTATACTTGAAAAACTTTAATATAATTGTTTGTACCTATTTAAGTAAACTAGCATCTAGTTTCAATTACTTCATAATACTTAATTTTTTTTTAATGCGGTTTAAAGGATTTTATGATGTCGAAAATTTGTTCATGCCTTTTTATCATTTCACAATCACTGAACAAATTTTCAAAATTTAACTTTTACTTTAGATATTTAAATGTATTCAGTTTAATAAAAAGTTACGAATATATCTCAAAATACTTCTATACTACGGTTTTCTATACCTTGAGCTTTGAAAATTACATAGATTCATTTAAGAATATAAATAAAGAGCACTGATATTTCTCAATGAATTTAATTTATGGAAAGGTTTAAGAATATATATCATGCTTTAAATATCCCAACCTAACTTTTATTATGGGTATAATATAAATGCAATTTCATAATCATTATAAACCATGTAGAATAGCAGTTCTTAAATTTCAATCTGGTATGGTTTTCTAATTTTCAGAATTATGAAGAATCACTTTAAAACTTCTTATTTAAGATAGAAGTTAGTCTATCCATTTGTTTCTTACAAGATTAATGCCTTCTAATTTATGCATATATTATGTAACAGCTTCTTTATGAAGCGTAACTGAGCTTAATTAATTTCTTGGATATAATAAAACATTTCTAGCTTTTTGCTAATATTTAATTAATGTAACTTGGTAATTTTTTAAAAAATTCTACCATCTAATAATTTAATCAAATTGTAGAAAGATAATTCAAAATATATAAACAATTTTTTCAGTTTGATCAAAATTTAAGCCGTCTACTTCTAGACAAATTAGCATTTATAGACATTATAATTGATATAAAAAGTGGATTTTCATCTAATTTAAAAATAGTTAATGAACTCAATTTCTTAAAACTAGCTACTTTTCTGAATAAATAAAAAAATTCTGTCTAAATTCTTGTATTGATAAAAATGTAATGATAATTGTTCTTAATACTTCGACAAAATTTCCCATATTTTAATTTAAATCAACATAGGTTGTGATATTTATTGAAAAATGTTATGATTATAAAATATTTAAAATAGAAAATAGTGTTTTCGCTCGTTGTTATATATCCGTTCTGTTTAAATCCTTTTGAATCTTGTTTAGATCTATTTTGTTGTAGTCTTCATACAATTAGAGCGTTTATTTCGTAAAATATTATTGAAACATTTGAAAAGAAAATTCTGTTATCTATATTTGAATTGAAATGAATGACTTGAAAATTAAGGGCACAATGGATGTTGAAAATGAAATTTTCAAATCCATTATATATACTTGAAAGCTTCGCAACTATTTAATTATATTATTCTAATAAAGAAAAATTGTTTCAGCAAAATTCATTGACAAAATTTAAATTTTTAGTAAAAAAACGAATAAAATATTCTAATATTTCCATTTATACTATGTTTATTACAATTTATAATTCAACTATTTTTCCAAATTGTTTTAAATAGATATATATATTCCCTGCAATATGTGTAACTTCATTGTAGCTGTAATTTTCCCTTAACATTTTGAATTATTTGACCTTTTGAAAACGCTGCAATAATAACAAAAAAAAGCTTCTCCCAAATAACAAAATAACATTTAAAAATTATTTATTTATGAACAATTTTGTCATAATATACTTAAACAACTTTAGAAAAAAAATCAAGTTATGATTGAAAATATGATTCTTAAAAAATAATTTATGGTGTGGACAGTATAAAATTTTATTTTCAGAAAATGCTGAATAAAATCTGTAAAGAAAAAAAATTATAAAAATAAAAACTGTTTATTGTGCAAAACGAATAAAGATGTCGTATGAATTTTTTATGCTGTTATTTATTTGCCAATAAAATTTTCAAGGATTGCTTTTCTACATTTTCAACATCTATTGCAACCTTAAATAGACTAATTAAGCTGATGATTTCGCATTAACATGATTATAAAGCTATAAAAAATCTCAAAGACATAATTTTACCAACTGTCTTTTAGGACCTAGAAGAGCTAAATCTCCCACGAAATCTAATTTAATGATTCGAAGCCTACGGTATACAAATTGGGAAGATCAAAATGTAGTGTTGCCTTTCCATGAAGTAAGAAATTTGGCACTGTCTCACAACCAAATTCAAAACTAGATCTAAAACGTGTCAAGGACTTTCTACTAACAGACTAGAAATATTTCTACGCAAGCCCTGTCACAACCTCAGGCTGTATTGCTGCTGCCTTTGTCTGGACCTTCGGCAGCAGATTCGACACCATCAAAGCAACAGCCTCCTCAGTTCATCGCCACTTCGGTTGCTGTAGATCCGATGCTCCTCTAGCTCCTCCTCCGAGTAGTCGGACTCCTCCTGGGCCTGTTTGACCTTTAATTCGTAGTCAGACCAGTGGTCAAGGGTCTCCTTGTGCATCTCGAGTAGCATGAGGCCGTCGAAAACCGTGTCGCAGATGGAGCACATGTAATGCCTCTTCCTTTGTTGATGCTGTTCCAGGCGGCGGACGCTGTTAAAGGAGCGCTCGCAGAAATTGCACGTCAGCTCTTCGTCTTCTGAAATAGAAAAAAAAAAAAGCTTCTAAAAACAGTTTTTAAGAACACACTGTAATACTACACTGGTAATTAGAAGTTTCTTATTTTAATTATTTTTTTAGTTTTTAACTTTTAATTCATTTTTATAAATAATATGTAATCTTAGAATCAATTGTTTCTCATATCTCTTACCTAAGAAAAAGTAAAATAAATAAAGTACTAAAGGAAGACTTTTATAAACATACATTTGATAACATATTAAAAAGTAGATTATCTTATTTCAGTAATTTTCTCATTTTGTTTCATAATTAATTATTATAAATAGTATGGAATCTTGCTTCTTAACTTCACTGACATAATATTGTCTTTATGGAACAAAATTTCATCAATCAATTTACGATTAATTTATGTTCGAAAATGTTCAAATAATGCATTGTCATCAAAAATACCCTTGCATATCAAATTTATAATCTCTAGTATATCAGAAAGAGAGAAAAAAATTGATTATGAAATTTCAATTTTTCGAATGAGAAATAATTTATAAATTAATAAAAAGTAATTTATTAAAAAGTGGAACATTTTTATGGTAATTATTTTCTATTTGTAGCCTTTAGCTTATAATTTAGTGTTATAAATATTATAGAATCTTGAAATTATTTTTCCTCAAATTCTCTATCAAATCCCCAGTATCACACGTATATTGTACAATATTAAACAATATTCGCAGTATTGTATAATATTATTGAATATTTAATAATATAATATAATAGTGTATAATATTGTACAATATTTCTCAACATTCTGTGCTACTTGGGTGGTCTCACTCATATGGAAACAAAACTTACTGACTAATGATATAAATCAAATAATATTATACTGGAATATTCATTTACAGTACAGAAGTTATTAAATTTCATCTTTATAAACAAATCAAGTTAAAAAAAGGGCACAAAAATATTGTTATTAGCAATTAAAAGAAGAATAATAATTAAGTATATGTTTTGAAACCAAACAGCTCCAAACTGATCCCAAACTTAATCTTGTAACAAGACGCTTTATGAAATTCTTACACATTACGTAGTCGTTGTTGTATGTCTATCAATTGTCAGTATACAAAAAGCGAAACAGTAAAGAAATTTCATTTCCACTCTCAAAATGTTCAGTTTAGAATAGAATACAATCATTTTGCATATGGTTAATCTGGCTTAGTAATTTTCGAGTGAAACCTAGACAGTTGCTTTGCATCCGGGCCTAAGTAGCTGGAAGTGTCCATCTTGTCTTTCTCTTTTTGGATGCAAATTTTTTTTGTTTCTCTTATTCTTATTTTAGTTCTATAATTTAGATACACGCAGAAAGGTATTTGGTCAATAAAAGCACAAAAAATTAAGTGAAATTATAATATGAGAAGAAATATTCAGCCTGTCCTGTATTCAAGTCCTGTATTCAAACTGTCCTGTATTTTAATCAGAAGCAAACTGCACTTATTCCATATGAAAAAATTTTACAATCTGTTCAATATTCAATGAGCATTTAAGTGATTTTTTAATTGTATATTAATTGTTTCTATATCTCCGTAGTTTGTAGGTATCATAATAATTAATAATATATAATTCAGAGACATAGATATTATTTTCAGAATTTTTCGAACTTATTACACACTACTAACAGATCTCTCGAGTCCAACTTTATAACCAATTGCAATTCGGACCGTTCTTTCTTTTCCCTAGACAGTCGTTCTGCTGCCTTAACATAAAAAAAAAGAAAGAAGGATATTGGGGACTTTCCAGGGTATTTACTAATGCTCCTGAAATAGAGGAAATTAAAAGCAAAGAGGGGAAAAGGACCAAGAAGTATTTACCTTTAAAAAGAATAGCCTCATTTGATACTGATAGAATCATCAACAGAAAGAGGAGGGGAAAAAACAGCGGTACAATAATTTTTCTTGATCCGAAGAAGATTTTGTTTACTTTCAAGAAGATTAGGAAAATGATGTTTGCAGAAATAAAAATTTATTTTGAAGAAATTCGCAATGATGTGATTGATAATGAGTTTCGAATTCAAAAATATTCTCATAATATGCTTAGAAATATCTAAAAATGTTTTTAATTCGATTTGTCGGAACAAGCATGGAGAACATTATATGGAATTTTTAATGGTTTTTAAGATGAGAAAATTGAAAAAAGGCTTCAGAAAGAATAAAAATGTATTTACATGATCTGATATTGAAAATTTTTTCATTATAAAAGCTCTAAGTATTGGTAAGGTTTCATTTTCACTATTGATTTTTTCCCCGAATCAAATAAAAATTGGAATTTGGTATTAAAAGTAACGTGGCAAAAACATATATAAAAATTTTATCGCAATGAGCAGATAGTTAGGTGCTATCATATCACTAACCACCACGTAGTTGTTCCAGTCCCACAGACAAAAGAACATTTGAGCGGGAGATATGTGGCTGATATTGGCAAGTGAGTACGTTGGTAGGAGCTCCAGTAGGAATTCCGAGAAATGGATTTACGTTTAAATTTGAATTTATCGAACATAACATCAATAGGCATTGATAATGTAATAAACTCGTGTTGCCAAGAAATGTGTCTTCACTTGTGTCAAGGTGCTTGACGGGTGCTGTACAAGTGCACTTTGGTCAAATCCTGGCTAAGAAGACTTCAATAAGGATTTGCAGTCATAGTCCTTCATTAAAGATCCTTGAAGTGGCAAAAGTACAATCCATAATGCGCCGTGAATAGATTTCAATGGATTTCGCAGTAACCAAAAACGAAAAATTATATATTTTTCAGCTTTACAGCATTATGGCAAAGAGAGGAGAGAAAAATAAAAAGGAAAAAAGAAAAACCGGCTTTTCTGTGTTTCCAAAGCAATCGATTTATTTTTCTGTTTCAAACTTGATTCAAAGATAAAGTATCGATTGCTTAGAATTTCCTCTATAAGGTGGGTATAATCATGAGGTTTAAGTTGATAATGTTTCAAAAATTATTATTAATATGAAAATAACCAATACATCATAAAAATCAAAAGGCATTTAATTTTTATTTTAGTAGGCAGAAACGGTCTATATGCTCTCCTTTCTATATGCATTTGCATTCTTATTTCTATAGTAACCAGTTCTCAAATGTCTAGGCAAAATGGAGAACCTTTCTGTGTAGCGCCTGTTTACCCTTCGATTTCAAATGTAATCGACCACGTGAAATTAACCAAACAGTTGGGTATAGAGCATCTAGTTCATGAATAAAGCATTATGTTGAATTTTTCGGACTACGTGAGAAAAAGTATTTTCTTACATCCACTATATTCCATTAACAGTAGGCATTTCATGTCTTTCATTTTAATACAACTAATCACCCTAGATTAGTAAATCTAAAGAGCAAAATTTTTTTCGATCTGGCATATTTGTTCCCTAATTTTTATTCAGAATGCTTATTGAATTGAAAAGCCAATGAAGTTTTGGTATATTTAAAAACACAATGGGTTTTCAGGGTATTATTTGTAATTTTATATAACTGTGAAAGTATATATTCTTCTTCTTAATATTTATCGCTGAAATGAATTTGGGCTTCATAGTGACTCAGATAGGCGAGTGAGCATATAGAAATGAATATTTAACATTTTCGTCTTCCAATTCCTATTTGTATTAAAGAATAAAAATTATTTTTAAAAAAGTGTTTCATTTCAAAACTTATTGATTTTTTTGCAATTATTTCACATACATATTAATATTATGTATTAAATTCACTAAATATTAGACAGAAATGTTCGTCAGAAACACAGAAACTAATGAATAAATGTCTAAATAAAAATAAATTAAAAAAAGATCTTATTTTGTGCAATTATTATTTATATTATTATTCTAGATTTACATACCAAATGAAGTCTGTTAAAAGCTAAAGAGTTTCAAAAATAAAAAATAAAAAATATTATGTGCAACGATTGCTATGTTTTTTTCCAATACTCTGATGACATTGCCCTCGCTCTCAAAACAAAAAGAACGTGAAACAAATGTATTCAATGAACTTAAATTTTTTTTTACTTCAGAAACAGAAAGCAATAGAGAAAAAGGAATATTTTCAGACACTTTTGCTATTTTGATTATTATTTGAAATGCCACGACATAGTAATCGGAACAATTGCAGTAAAACAATTTCATAACAGGCACTCTCATTATTCCTTTTTTTTATACCCAAAGGAAAAAAATACTAATGATACTTTTTCCCTTGATAAATCAGAGAAAGATCCTAAATTTGAACTTTCATTCCTAAACTTCTTTACTTTAAAGGAAAAGAATCAGTCCTTTTTTTATGCATTAGGAAAAAAAAAAAATGAAAATATAAATAGATTCAAGATAATTTGAGGAGAAAGTTTCTTTTTTTTTTCTTAAGGGGTAAATTTGATACTTTTTCCCTTTCGAAATTATTCGAGTTCTAGAATTTGCCTTAAACGATGCATTTATCAGCTGCTCAAACTTTTCAGCAAAAATCAAAAGAATTCTGTTTTCGTTGCATTAAGAGCTTTCATTTGATGTCACTGACGATTATGTCAGAAAATAGTTCCTCAGCGCTCCACTTTAACAAACACATTCCTCTCCCTAAGAATGATGATTTTAGATTTTAAGAAAATTGCTTTCTTTTTGCTTAGATAATCCACCAATTTTATCCACAAATGTTCCCTTCTATTAAATTCAAAGGATGCAGCTCGGTTTTTGAATACTAAAGGGCAAGTAAGGATTATTTTTTCAATCTTTTCTAAAAAGAAAGGTTTTATTTAAACGTTAGAAATCATTGTGGCCAAAAATTCTGATTTAGTAAAATGTGAAATTGATGGAAATGCTTGAAATATTAATGCGTGTTTGAATATTAATGTTAATTTGAAACGTGTTGTACGATATTTGGAGAAATGACAAAATTGAATTTTAAAGATGCGGAAAATAACGAGATAATCTTAAAGAAAGATAAAGATAATATTCGACTTCATTTTTTGAGGTTCGGAAGTGTATTATTACGAAATTTTGTTTGTATTTTACTGAAAACAAAACAAATCTAAAAAATAGCTAAAAATTCGAAAGGTAATAAAAATGTTCAATTGTTACAATATAAGTTTATTGCAATCTATTTAAATGCAATTATGCATTCTTTAATAATCACAAATTGCTACTTTGACCCCCGCCCCTTTGAAGGCACACGGAAAAAACTGAATGGCGGACCATCGCAACAGCATTGGCGGAAACTGAAATTGAGTCCTAAGGATCATCATCGGCTACGGTATATCTCTTCCTGTAGGAACCGCGTCTCATCATCAGTAGGGACAGCCTATCCCACTCCCTTTTTTGTACCCATCTGGGTAGTGAGAACCAACTGCCATACCAGAAGCTTCTCATTCTCATGTTTGAGATTTTTCCCAGGAGAAAGTATCATTCAATAAAAAAATCAAAAATGGCATAAAAATATGTGATATTTTTTTGTATCATAAAAATGTATTCAACAATTTAGTAATTTTCTTTCATTTTTAATTCAGAATAAGAAGTGCTGATGAGGTAGTAAAAATTAAAACTAACAAATGAAGTTATTCATTTCAATTCTGGAAAACTTTAAAAGTTATTTACTAAAAATAATAGCTATATTTGCAAATAAAAACACTTTATCATTTTTGTTAAAAATATTCGAAGAAAAAAGGAAAAAATAATAATTTGCTTTATTTATCATTTTATTATAACTCTACGTTTAATATATTTCTTCGAATTTTGGTTCGCATGATAATTGAAATCCATTCTTTGTCAAACCTCATGATGTATTTAAAGCTAAAAAGGTTCATATTATGTTCATAACAATGAATATCGTCTGCATATCAGTAGAGTGATCAATTCAAATTCTTAATTTGGGGAGAAAAATGATGATTATTCAATAATACAATATTTTGATTATTTAATAATACAATATTTTTCTTTTTTCCCCGCAGTCCTTACCTTTGATGTATTATTAGTATTAGTATTATTTGCCTTGTAAAATGATTCGGAAAGAGCTGTGGAATAGGAAATTCTGATTTGGTCTTGAATGTATTTTGATTATAAAATTACTTATTATAATCATTACATTCGGAATTATGAATGAATAAAGCGAATTTTCATTCAACTAAAAATCAGTTAAAAGTGTCAAAGTTCATTTAGTAATGTTATTTAACCACTCATCTATCAGTAATAATAACTAAAATTAGACAATCGAATTTGTATGTAATCTATAATTTGTTGTAACAATCGAATGAATTTGGCTAAATTGATTTTCCATTACTGATAATTTTATTAGAACTTTATTACATCTTAGAAATAAGATCTGGGTAATTTTTTTTGTCACTATAATGATATTTTAAGCAATATATACAAATCAACCATGGTTTTTTTTACTTTTTTAGATTTGATCAATTATTAAAAACTGTATATCAACGGTTTTTTTTTTTTTTGTATGTGCAAAATTTACAGAATTTATTCCTGAAGCAAAGCTATTTTTGCGAGTAATAACAATAAATATGACATAACATAATGAGCTTACTTCTGAGATACTTCTTAACATATGAAGCTTTGGATTTCAAAATTACACTGAAATAATGACATTCTGTTGCAATTTTGCCCTTTTGAATTTTATTTGGATCGCCTCTAACTTTCTACAAATAAACAACTCTATAACAAGGACTCTCATTATACGGCATTATCGTTACGTGTTCTTTGATAAATTACAAGAAAAATCAAAATTTCAAATTTTTTTTTACGAAGCTTTTTTGTTTTAACTTTCAGAAAAAAAATAAGAATCTCTTTCTTTATACTTTAAGAATATATATATATATAAACAGAATCAAGATAATTTGAAGCGAAATGATAATTTTTTTTCCGGAAATTATCTAAAAATACACTTTAAATATTGCTTTATTAGCTTCTTAAACTTTCTGAAGAGAAAAAAAATTGTATACAGAGATTTAAGAACTTTCATTTCCTACCATTGGTGATTACATCAGAAAATAATTCCACAATGATTTATTCTATTCTTCTTATTTTGCTCTATAAGGAGGATTATTTTAAAGTTTAAGAAAATCTGCTTTCTATATGTTCATATATTTTTAAAAACTCAATCTCTCTAATTCTTTACTTAAATTCTCTTTTCTCTTAAATTCGAAAGTTTGGTTTTCGAGAACTATTTTATTTTGTATGAAATCGGCTTTATTTAAGCAAGAATGACTATGGCTAATAAAAAACCCAGATTTATCAAAATGTTGAATTGAAACAAAATGTTAAATCTTAAGAAAATCAATTCGAAGTCATAAAATAATAATTTATGAAAATATTATAAACAATTTCAGGAAATGATTCAGAAATTTGTCGAAACAAGAAGATTCCACTTCATTTTTAGGGAATTTAGAAAATATTAATGGAACTTTTTGTTTTTTTATTTTTTAAGGACATAAAATATTAGAAAAGGACATTTATTTCTTTATTTTTTAGGACATCAAATATTATAAAGAAATCAGAAAAACAGAAGCCTTACATTTATTAAAACTCAATTTATTAAAATTAAGATTTTTATAGGATATTATCTATGATGCTCATCAGTGAGGCAATCGATGAATGGTGAAAATTTTCTGAGATGTAAAGATAATGAAGGAAAAATCTATGAAGATTTTATTATTAAACCAAAAGAAAATCTATACAGATTTACACACTTTAGGTAGAAATGCATTACAATAAGTATTAGTGATAAAAATTAATCGATATTATATTGAGGCCTTTATGTTAATTTTTTAAATCTCGTCAATGATCATTTGATTAAAAAATTAGAGGACGAAATGGCATCATTAATTATTTCGCAGAAAATTTACTCTTAAAATGTTTCCGAGAATGGAATGCAATCTATTTTAATGATACCTGGAATTGCACTTTTATACAAATTGACTCACCGTTAATTGATTTCACAAAATACCGAGAAGTTAATCAACATCAACAACATCAAACCTCGAAATCTCTTTAAGTGGGAATTAAATTTCTGTTTCCTTAAAAGAGGAAACGAATTTCATATAAAATTTCATGACAGAAAAATAATATATGAGTTGTTTTAATTGGAAATTTCTATAGAAGAATTTTTAGTAAGACCTAGGATTGATAAGAAATAATCTTCAACATGAAACGCTGACGGCTTTTTTTAAGAGAAAGTTTTTTCGAAAATGAATTTGAATTTAGATTTGTCCGATATTTAAGAATTAAATTGATTATCGGTACAATAAAGAAAGCCTGGAAAACAATGATCTGAGCTGATGGTGGAAATGTTTGAATATCTTTGTGGAGTTCAAACTACAAGATTTTGATTTTTTTTTTATCAATGCTGAGTTTTACGAGGAGCATTAAGTCAATAATAAGTGTAATTCGTAATTTAAGTTGTCGTCTGATGATTGCCACATCTATGTATTGATGTCCTTATTATCATGCAACAACTGAAAAGCGCGGTCGTCTTGGCCTAGGGGTGGCGCGACTTCCTCGTGATCTGGGAGTCCCAGGGTCGAATCCTGGTTCGGGCATGGATGTTCTTTACCCTGTGTTCTATCTGTGAGGTGTGTGAAAGATCACCCTCCTCTAAATAAAGGAGTTGTGCAAGCGAATGTGCGTGTGTCATCTTCATACAAGCTAGAAGTCAGATTTCTGCTCTCGGGAGCTCAGGGGCCTTTACCCTCAGCACAAATTCTACTACAGCACACTACTACTAAAAGTACAGCACAAATTTGGCTTAAATCGTTGACTTCATCAGAAGGCTTGTCTATGACAAGTGCCAAAATCTATATACACAATGTGTGTGTTGGCGCTCTACAGGACAGACCATTCAACCTACAGCTACCAAATTTGGCACGTGTATACCTTGGAGGCCGGGAATGTGCACCTGGGGGTTATTTTTTCGAATTCTTAATTAGAATTTTATTTATTTAAAAATTAAGCGAAATTTTGGCGTGTTTCTGCTATAACTTCCGAAAATATTACCGCACAAAAAGATTTTTACATGAAGTTAAAGATCAAAAATTTATCTCTTAAATGATACCAATGTTTTAACCTTAAAATTAAATTTCTATTTTTAATGAATTTTTAAATATATTTTTCAACAATTTTTTTCTTACAAAATAAAAATACAATTTAAGCTGCACGAGCACGTTTTGCATTCATGGGGAAAAATAAGCTTTTTTCAAAGTATTGCATCACATTGATTAAAGATCCAACTAAGAATAAATTAAATCTTTTTGGAAATAACATCTGCAAAAATATAATTTTCGGCACGTATTTGTAGGAAATGAAACAAATATTAAATATTATTTTTTCTAAAAAATAAATTCAAGAAAAATTATTTTATGATCTTTTACACTCTCTATATTATTAATCCAACAAATCAGTTTTATTTTAAGTCAAGTTTTGTTTAATATGTGCAGTATATCCATTCAAATCAGGGCCACACAGCTAATTTGTAAACCTTTAGTAAGACACAGATCTGCTAAAATGGTCTAAATGGAAAATGATTATATTTTATGTAACTTGATTCAATAAATGCTCAAATAAATAACGAATTTTTGATTTTACATAAAGCTTCTGCTGTGGAAATCACGAATAACAAAATGTTCTTGAAACACTAATATTTTAAATAAAAAGAGTTAATTTCCAATCAACTAAATCAATCACTTAAACTGACTGAATTATGAAAATTTGAATATCACTATTCAATAAAAAAAGGATAATTTTAGATTTTCCACCGATCGTTTCAAAGAAAATGCGCCAATCAGCGCGCAGGTTTCTCAAGATTAATTGGTTTAAGATTATGAAAATGTTGAGTTTTTCTAAACTTTTAACATTCAAAACTTCATAAATAAGTCTTAGTTGATCGTGGAAAATAGAAACATTCATTCATTTATTTAAAATTTGGTGTGTCCAGAATATTTCTCAGAATATGATACTTTACTGCATTAAATTTAGATTTTATAATTTTTGAAATATATTTATAGGCCGGAACAAAATATTATTGTTGATTTCATTTCAATCCTTTTGAAAGCAAAATTAAAAACTGAATTTTATGCTGAATTTTAGAAATATTTGTGGAATTATTGTTTGAGATATTGCATAAATTATGAAAAATATTTTGTAGTTCACAGAAGACTTAAATATCGAGCGATTCTGTTTGCAATACTCATATTGAATAATAATAATAAATGAATAAATAACAATAAAGATGATAAATAAAATAAAACTCTTGGTTTTATTAAAAAATATCTTTATATTAATTGCAATTTCATGATTTCCACTTTAAATTAAAGTTGAAGTTTTACCGGAAATGACAACAAATTAGCAAAATATATATAGTAAATTGAACGAAACGATCTAAACAACAGTATAAGTTTGGCATGGCTATCAAAATTTGAAGATTAAAAATGTTTTGTTTGAGAATTTGTAAGAGACCAGTTACTTAAAATGTTTAATTGAAAATTGTAGCGAGCGGTAAAACTGGCGCACCGGCTGGTTGCCAAAGGCGGCTAGTTATCAGTAAAAAACATCTGAAAAGTGTGCTAGATAGCACAATTTTATGTACTGAAATGTTATAAATAAAGTTTATATTAATTTGATTCAAAAAAAATATAAAGTTTGATATATTTGTAACGCCTGTTTTGTTAATTTCTGAAAAATGGCGAAGAAGGAGTCGAGCAATTCGCAGATAATTTAATTATAAATTAATTTAGAGAAATATTTTTACAGAATATATTTTAATTGAAGCGATACCAAAAAATTTTTAACTTAAGTAAAATTTCAGTTATTCTCAAATAGCTCCAAAATTACTTGAATTTTATTTATATTGATATAGATTTAAAAAAAATATTTTGAAAGATATGACATTTTGTACTACTTTCTCTTCAAATTTAATATATGCAGTAGATTATAATATGTCCCTGATGAATAGACGTCTGACTATCAATCTCAGACAGGCCAGCATATTTCCTAAGAGAGGAGCGAGTATGATGCTGAAAGCGAAAGCCTGAGATGTAATAAGGTTTCAATGAATACGAATTTTGTGAATAAGGAGCATTTTTTCTTCTTCTTATGATTGGAATCTTCAGAGAAACGCAATAAGACGTAAACTTTCATTCATGATCTTCTACAAATTTAATAATATATATTTTTCTGAAATGTAACAATTATTATGTCGCACCAATCAATTCGTCAAAACCATGCAATATCAATGATTTTGAATATAAAATAAATATTTGTTTGTCTACATTTTTAAGCAAACGAATCATTTCTTATGATCGATGTTTCTTTGTAAAGCATCAAAAAGTCCACTTTTTATCGACATTTTTATCAGTATGGAATCTCCTAAGACATAACAATATCTCATACCAATTTTTGCTGCTTATTTCGAAGTAGCGTGTCTTTTTAATTTGAGGTAGTGTGGAAATTGTCTTATTGATATCGAAGTTAATGATACCATACTTGAAGGAATAAAATATTGATTCATCTGGAAATTCAAATTGCAAAGGACTTCAGAATAAGTACAACAAGGGGAAATGACGTTTTAAATTAAAAACGGGAGTAAAAAAATCATTTATTTATATTTAATATTTTTAATAAAGAAGTCGCAATTAAATTTATAGCAATTAATTTTAATGAAAACCAGTTAGAGTAAGAAAATTCAGTATTTAAATGAAGTAATTAAAATGGATACTGGGAAGAGTTTTAAAGAACAATTAAATTTCAATATAAGTAGCACAAATCACAAATAAGTGTCTAATTTAATTTTTTTATAGATTTTTTTTTAAGTGATAATCTTTATTTCTTGTTCCAAATGAGCTATAAGTAATTGAGTGGACTAAAGGCTTGAAACGCTATTCCTTTATAATTACCGAGGGAAAAGAATTCTCGCGCATGAAAATTCTACGTAATTATATTTTGAAATAAATTCAGAAGTAAAAAATATTTTTTTACATTTTTCCGTTTTGAAAATTTTAGCTTCAAATTAGCCAAAAGAAATTCTAATAATCAATGACATTCTAACATTATGCTATCAGCATACTTAACTTAACAATGAACTTAAAAAAATGAATTACAGATGAATTCAAATTAAAAATGTTCAAATTAATAAAGTCTATTGTTAAAATATAAATTTTAGTAATAAAATTCTCATTTTCGAAATGTTATGAAATATAGTATTTTCTAAAATATAGTATTTTACTTGGGAAATAGTTATGCCCTATTGGATGAAACAGACAAGTCTAGACATCCATCTAATAAACACATTACTTAACTGAAGTAGAATACAATGAATTCAAATTCTGAATTCTGTGTAAGATCCTCTTTTCAGAGATTCAGGCGTTACTTTACTTATTGTCAGAAGGTGTCTTGAAAAATGTCTTCTGTAAATATATTTTGTTGTTAAATTTTTGTCTGAATTTCTGAATATAAAATAGGCAGATTTATTGAATATTGTGAAAAGGAATTTTCTTGAAATCCATTTTAACGGAAATATTTGATATAAGCAAACGATTTGCATTTGAATAAAGTGTTTGTATTTTGTATTAGAATAATATTTCTAAAACATCAATTGTGTTTCGTAAAATTATCACCAAATGCTTTGTGAGAGAATTTCAATTATTACTTCATTGCAAAGAATAGTTTTTTTCTATGTAAATAATATTAACGGTGGATTTAAATTATAATGCATAATGAAAGAAATGTAATCTAATGTAGAAATAATATATTACTGCAGAATCAATATGATTTTAGCATTTGCAGAGATATTAAGAAGATATTTCGCTCTGGAAAACCCAATGGAATTAACTGATCTATTGTTAAATCTACGAACTAAGTAGTTTTCTTAAAAAAATTTCTCGTGTTTTAAGATTAAGGTAAAACTTATATGAGAATGCATTGAGATTTTTCCTCGAAGTAGAAGATCAAGCAGATACGTTAAAAAAAATTCCTTTTGAAATTTAAAATAAAATGATTTGAATTGCTTGATCAGTGATAAAATCAAACGAGATGTTAAAATGTTTTATATTAACTGTTTTAAGAACATTGTATTTAAAATGATCAAAGTCTATATTGGTAACTTCTCGTGTCATTACTATTTACCTTTGCCATTGATAGGGACTGTCTAAAAATCAAAATTTATTTAATGATAAAACATATTTATAACATATTTAAAGTATTTATCTTAATTTGCTTTCTACAATGCTACTTTTAAAATCTAAATGTCAAATTGTGGCAATTTCTTTGCAAAATACTCACAAATAAAAATAAATAAATTTAAATCATGTTTTTTAAAATAAAAAATAAAGTATGCTTTCCTTCTGAAAAACTTAAGTAACATTTTGTAAAAGACTCATTTTACAAAATGTGTTAAAGTTTAGATTTTATTTAAGTTTGCCAAAAGACTTTTTAATCTAGTATTTCGCAATAAAATAACAAATTGAAAGTAAAATATCAATGGAAAACATCAACCGATTCTTTTGAATAAATGAATAATTCAATATTCTCGATTAGTTTATTACTTTCAAGGTATATGCCTTTTTTAAAGATAAAAATCATATAATTAGAATTTTGTTGATCTAATGTTTTCTTGATACTTGGGCATCTCATAGATAATCTTGTATTTAGGATCAAAAACCAATTCCTCTTTTGAATTCTACGAATCAGAAGACAATAAAATAATTTATATGCTCATTGTTTGAAATGTAATTCGTGAGTCTCTATGGATTCGAATTCACCAGTGAAATCTTGTACTGAATCTCAATAATTATCCACCAGCATTCCAACTAACATTTTCGTATCTAAACACCTACATATTATCTTAGTATTTGTATAGCTACATAATAGTAATATTTGTACCTATATAAGAGCCAATATTTGTAATAATCTGCAGAGTGCCAATTTTTCATGTCGATACGATTTAAACGTATTTGCTTTAGGTTTAAAGTCTCATTTATCATCTTATCTACTACAAATTTATTCTATTTCACCAACCTAAGAACAATGTCACAAAAATTAAGCTTGTGATTATTACAGACACACATATATTCTGAATAATTGTTGCAAAAACAATTGGTCCCATGTATCTAAGTATCATGACTTATTTAGTGATATAAATACAAAAACTATTCAGATATATGAAGTATTCGAATTATTGGTCATCTTCATCCATAAGTGAATGGACATATGTAAATATATATACTATATAAATATGTACTGTTTATTTCAAGATTCTGAGGTTAGCACGTTTCAAATATTGTAGTTCGCTAAGGGGTGGTAAGCAGGATGATAAGCAGTTATTACGCCTCCTAATATCAAGAATAATCAGAATTCACCCTGTATTTAAAAGTTTCCTCTTTCCTCTCACCCCTTTTTTCATGAAATAAGCACGTCCTGTTGCATGTACATAAGAACAGAGAATTTTCGAATCCGAAAATGAACAAACAGTATATCAGTTGGTTTTCGCGAACAATCTCTTCATAGACATTTTTGAATTACTGATTTCAGCTGCTTTTGGATTATAGACATTCAAATGTTCCTCCAAAAAGAAATCCATCAATATGCAATTCATTGAGTGACAAAGGAGTATAATGCTATCTATTCACCACTATTTCATTTTGTTAACCACTTAACTGTTTTACCTGAGAGCCATACGTGCATCGATTTATCGAATTTTGATAATTGTAAGCAAAAAAAAAAAAGACATTTATAACAATTATAATTCAATATTAAAATTACTTCGAATGCATAGATAAGTCAAGTATTCAATGGATTTCCATTTGAATCAAAATAAGAAAATCTTTCCAAAATAGAAGGCGTCATCTTATTAGATAGTAAAGAAAGTGAAACAGTTAAGTGGTTAAGACCTCAAGTTGGTATGATAATTAAGTAAAATTATTTTAAGAAATGGAAATTTCATGTATGAGTTAAATGTGTGTACTTGATCATGTATTTATATTTTCGTTCCATTTTAAAGTAACTCTAGGGCTATTTTGGAATGGATTTCATAATTCTGAACTGCAATCAGATGGCGAGGACAATACCTGAGATGTCACCACTTCTCTCTAAACTTCCGCACCATACAAGCGCGAGAATGTGCGAGCCGAGACCTTATATACCAGGTCATGGTTGTTCTAACCGCATCTGGTCAAGTTCGTCTTGGAATACCTAATGTAAAATTCAGAATTAGCTGATTGAATAGACTGAATTAAGTGGCTTTAATCTTCAGCCAAGTGTATTCAGCCAAGTGTATGAGTCAACAATACATAATAAAAGGGAAGAATGGTATCTTTTATTGGTCATTTAAGTTCTGAAGTATTTTTAATAAACTTTGGATTAACTTAAATAATAGACTTTGTATTGACTGAATGGTTCTAATCTTGCCATGTGCAATTTGCATTCAGAAAAATTCACCAATCAAGGAATACCATTAAAAAGAATCTATAATATCTTCTATTGGTCAAAGGAACACTAGAAGGAAGTGTGAATTAGATCTTTCAGGCAAGTGCCTTCCTTGAGATCTTTTAGAGGAATTTGACCCACATTCATGTTTGGGTTGGAGGAAAACATTGGAAGAGTACGAGTAGCCTTTCCTAATGCATCTAATAAATTATTGCTATGACACAAATCTGTCAACTATTTTTTGGATAATCTTCGTTATATCTTATTTATGCAGGTTTATGAATATTAATCAAATATTAAAATTTCCAAGCATTCAAAAATATATCTTTTTCTTATATTTTGCAAGATATAATTAAAACACTCCCTATCTTTAAGACCTTTGCTTATTTTTTGAATAAAGCATAAATCAAGTTATTTTTTGTATTAATTTATATGATTGTAAATACTGTTTATGGGGTTTCAAAATCTCATATTTTAAAAAGAAATCTAATTACTAATATCAATAGCCGCATATCATGAATTCTACAACTTTGAATATTGCACCAGTGTATCATATATCATACCATCTTAACTCTAAAGGGAAGAAATTATACATCTGTACTTAGTTTTCTTACATTGAGGAATGGAATTTCTGCTACATTGCTTTTCTTTTTCTATCAAAAACTTTTGACTAAGCCCTTTTATGTTATTTATAGCCTACGCCTTTTCCAAAATTGAACCGAAGGTGGAAATTTTAGAAAAGCTACTGACAAAAGAAATATTTAATGGCACATAGAAGTGTTTCCTGAACTTGAAATATTGTCGTACAATCTTCAGCAGATTTCATTTTTTTTCTTCTTTTGTCGCACTTCTTTTGTTATTTGGGACTTTTTTTTGTACAAACGCCGCATACAAATTCGGTGTGTAAGCCACATAGGGATTGACTCAGTGACGGCTTGAGAATTATTTATGAAATCCTACGGAGAAAGATTTGTTTTTGAAGTCAGAAAATATTTTTGGCATCGCTCCGTGGGATGCATTTGCAATATATTAAACTTAGTTATACAGCGTTATGTCCTTGCTTATGCTGCTTAAATGTCCTTTATACTTGAAATTACTTGTAAGATTAGTCTTATTTGATGATATCTAAATATTTAGATAATAAGTACAATAATACTCTGCTTTTACACTTTTCAAGGGACCAGAGGAATAGAATGGCAAATAAAAGAAATATATAAATAAAAGAAAATCATTTACATAGGACAAAATGTCCAGGGAAAAAACAACAACAAATTAACATACCACAAATGTACGTTATTAAGGGGACAGTGGATTATGAAATATTTTATGCATATGTATTAAAATATAATTACGTCAAATATCTTTAAAAAATTTAAAAAAATTAAATGTATTATTTTTAAAAAAATTAAAAGATATATAATTTCTAAAAATTTCAAAATATTCCTAGCGACTTTATTTTTAATTTTTTCTGTTATAATTTTTTATTTTGCTATATAAATTTATTTGGAACAAAACTTGTATGAATTTGTAATTTCAATTAAATGTTAATTTTATAGAAATATTTTTATGCGCACACTCTGAATTTTCATATGAAATTTATGATTTCCTGAACTAAGATTGACTTTTAATTATCGAAAAAAACCCTGAACATAAAATGCATAATCTGTTTTCTTTTAATGTCTAAATGAAACCTTTATCATTCAATATAATTTAATTACCACAAAAATTAAGACACTTGGAACAATTAAAAAACAATTTTAATCCAATTAGAATATTATTTTCAATTACACTATAAAACAAGCAAAAACCGGAAATTTTGCACAGTTAATAAATAATAGACAACGAATTTTCGTCACTTATAATATATCAATAATTTTGGTCAATTATACAACAGACTTTCAGCAATGCGGCCGGTATCAGATCAGGCGACTATCGGTTCAATAAAAGTTCCGGATTAGCTGACATTCATATAAAAAGAAGAAATTTTGATAACAAAACATGCCTTTTGCTTGAAATACGCAAAATAATATATATAATTATACAATTTATTTTGAATATATAAATACTATTTATTTTGAGCTTTGAATATATTATTAATTTTGAATTATACACATATGCAGCAACATATGCTTTACCTCCATTTTTGATATTTGGCATAGGCATGCTGTGCTTCAATTCCCTTTTTTGCTCTCCATTTGTTCTTTTTATTTTATCGTATATGTAGTATTGAGAAAATATAGTAATCGTCAAAAAATTCGAACTTAAGATTTTGATGAACTTTCACGTTTTGGATCTCCCTGAGTTCGAAAAACACATTTCTGGAAAATGTTCATCTGTCTGTCTCCAATAAAGATAACTAAAAAACGGATAGAATGTGGTATATGGCCTTTACATCAAATTTGCAGATTTCTATCAAAATTTGAGTAAAATCTGTTAAGAAGAAATCCATCCGTTCGTTTATTCGACTATAAGTTAACACAATACCTACAAAACAAATAGAGCAAGATTGATAACATTTGGTACACAGATTTAACATCTATAATGTAGGCACCCTGTCAAATTTTGAGCCAAATCCAATAAGGAATTGACCGTCTGTCGGTCTGTACTTTCAGAAATATGTAAATGTGATAATTTAAAAAAGAAAAGACGTAAATATATCAGATTATTATGGGATTTTATGACTAAAAAGTTAATCCTGTGTGAAATTTTCGTTTCAAATGGATGAGATAACCTTGTCTAAAAGACAAATTCGGTTTTTGGATACTATTTACTTGTACCTGGCATTAATCGCCAAATAATTTGCCAAGGATGACATGATAGATTAGTGTAAAGGCTAAATTTATGCCTAAAGTTATTCCGTAAGTATTGTACACCAATGCCATGTAAGGCATGGTATAAAGCCATATCTGGCGTGACATGTTTAAAGAGAGTATGCGAGAAGGTTTTGAGGAGACCACTTCCGATGGTCATTAAAACGTGGTCTGTTAGGGGGGCGGATTGATGCATTACCGAATTACTCAATATATATCTCAAGAATTGACTTTGTATGAGACTTTCAGAGGATAGACAACCAGAGATTACTGTAATAAAAACTACAAATTAAAAAATTAACAAAACATGAAATGTACTCAAATAAATATTATTATTCTACTGATGCTTCTTCCCCTGAATCTACATTCAGAGATTAACTACTTTCAAAAAAGGAAGTTCTTGAAGGAAGGGCTCATCGAATTTTAGTAATCGATTCAATAAAGCTCATTTGCACTCGGATAACATGAGTCATCATCAGGTCCTCCAAAGTTGAAAATGATTTATGGCTCACTGCTGTCTGGAAATCAATTTCTCACCAGCTTTGTGAAGCATTGTCGATGTTCAATGGTGGAAAAATGTTAATATTTGTGAGATAAGAAGTTTTATGCTAAAACTCTGAAGGAGTTTGATTCAACATATTTTCTTTGGTTTAAAAAATATGGAAAAATTATATATTTGATAAAGTTTTATTGTTTTATCATCAAGAAATTGTATTTAATTTTTAAAATGCGTTCGTCATATTATGTTTCGTTAAATCTATTGAGAGTAAATAATTTAGTCACTTTTGCGTTTATTTAACAAAAAAAAAAAAAAAAAAAAAAAAAAGAGCTGAAAGGCTTGCTTACAAATGTTTAAACTGGAAGAGTTTTTAAAATTTATAGCTTAATGGATTTTAGAAGACATTAATCATGAAAATAAATAGAATACCTCTGGAATCAATTATGAAAATTTTTATTTACCAAGACTAATTGATTTAATTCACCTTTGAAATGAAAAAATTATTAGCTGTTTAGAAATTCAAATATATGAAACCTGTCTAGCATAAATTTATATTAGAATGAGTAAGAGTTATAGAGGCAAAATGAGGAAGGATCATTTGTGAATATTAAAATTTTCCAAAATAAAGACCGAAGAAGTTGAAAGTCGATCAGATCATATTTATAATTCAACAAAATTAAAAAAAAATACCGACCAAAATGTTTTTTTTATTCTATACTTACATAAAATGTATTGAATGAAACGATAATTTAAAAATATAATCTTTAAATTTATTATTCGTTAATTTATATAATTTATCATTTGTTGCACTGAGATATTATGAGAAATTTTCATCCTATCTTCAATTAATTATAAAGATCGATTATTAGTCTTTATTTCGGTCAAACTCTTGAAAATTCTTATTAAATACATGGCATTATTTAAAGATAATTGGTAACTATAACCTATGCAGGAGCTCTTATCGAAATTATCTAGAACTCTTATAAGATTTATTAATGAAATAATTTTTATTTTAAAAGTCTCGTTTTCCACAATAAATATCTATTTCACATCGCATTAATGCAATATATTTTCAAATTGAAATATTTAACCCGGTATATTCTGTAACTAATTTTCTTGTAAACTAATTTTTACTTAAAATTTACCTATATGAGACAAAATAATCTATACGGCAATTTCTGGAATTATTTGAACTATAATAAGATTTATTAATGAATTGATTTCATTTAATATAAATTTATGGTTGTTATAAATAATTTAAGAAAGCTCACTTTCGTGACATAAAATGTCGAACAAAAGTTTCATGCATGTCACAAGTAACAACGTGAGGAATATGAGAAAATTTAAAGTATTATATCTTTAATATAAATCAAGATTTTATTAAAAAAATGTGATAACTAGCTTATAAATTTAGAAACATTTAGGTTTCCAATTCTATATGATGTTTTGATGCCATCAATGTAAAAATATTTACAGATTCAAGCAGAATTTTCAGATTTTTTTAAGAAAGAATATAAGTTAAATTCTTTCTTTTAAATTATTCAAATTTAAATACTCCATATCTTTCAGAGTTGCTTAAATGAAAACATTATCTAACTTTAAAAAGTTGATATTTTTGAACATCATTTTGAAGTATTATCACCCAAAATTATTATTTATTTCTCATCGCTTCTATTTAACACAATTTCAGATTAAAATATTCAACACTGCACATTCCATACTAAATTTTCTTTTAGACGAATCTTTGCTTTGAAGGCAGTATTATGCATTAGATAAAAATATAAGAAACCAGAATCAGTGAAACATTACATGAGAAAATTCGACTTAATCAAATCAGGTATAGTGGAAGATATATGTTTAATTTTGGTAATGGAAAAAACATTTTTCATTCTTTTTTAGGAGGGCAAGGATTTTCGAATATTTAATAACATAAATGTCGCTCAATGGAATATCGTTTAGGTGAATAATTCTCTTTTTAAAACGTAGTTTCGGAGATTCGTGCCATTGAATTCGTCACCCAAGTGTGAAGAAATATCTCAGTAATATCAGGCAAAACCAACTATAATTTTTTTCGTGGTAAATTCTCTAAATCTTGGACCCGAATGAAGACTTTAAACAAAGAGCCAAAAGAAAAAAAAACGATTTAAGAGAAAAAATAATCACTAGCTCTTTTTAATTTGAATATATATACTTAAATTTTGTTATGACTATTTGTGAAGTAAGTTAGACAGAGCTTTTAAATTGCATAGTTTTTAGTATTCAAGCAGTGCTATTGTATTGAGAAAATGACATTGCAATTCAAATAGCTATCAAATCGGGAAAGGATTTAAAATAAAAAATTAATACATAAATGGGACAAACGTTTTATTTGTAATGTACGAGAAGACACACATATACCCACACACATTTGGAAATTGTAATTGGAATTGTGCACAGCAGTGTCAAGAAGAAACTCCGTTGAAATTTTATTGGTTCAAAAGCTTATAATAATTGCGAAATTTATATTTAAAAATTTCGTGTCTTATTGTGTTAGAATGAAAAATTCTTGAAAGGTTTTAAAAAGCATCTATATATATATCGCAATTATTCGAAAATCATTTGTAAAACATAAAAAGCTATTAGATCAAAGAAAAATTATCAAGGAAGTTTAGAGAATATAATCAAAATATAAATGAATAATCAGAAAGTAGAAAATATTAATTTTCTGATGTACTTCGAGATTAAATATCAGAATCTTTTGTTCTAAGTCCGCTTTATTTGAAATTCAATGCCACAATAGTTTCTGTATATATGGCGAATTCAAAGGAATGCATCATTATATTTCAGAATAGAAGTTAACACTTTATTATAATTTTTATCTTTAATAAAGTATAAAATAATCTATGCGAAGTAATTAGATGTTTAACTGAAAGAAATGAGTTGGAAATACCTATATTGTATTTGAAAATAATTATTGTTACAATTTTGAGGGGTGTTGTTATTAATTTGTAAATTAGTTAGATATTTATGTTTACTTAAAAAATTTGATCAACTATAAATAATAAATAAAATTAATTTCGGTGAAGTTTAAACTATTAAATATACCATTTAATAACAGAAGTGCTACTAGGATAACCGAACAAAACTTTTATCAAACTGCAAAATAAATAATTGAAGTTCATTATCATCCTATGTAGCTAAGATTACATTGTTGAATAAGGGTTGAAATAAAATTTTAAAAGGTTTAATGAAAAAAAAAGATAATTTGTTTTAAAAATGTTGTTTAAATTTCAGTGGTATTCATTCTAATTTTCAATTTTAATCAAAGATATCGATATTTTTTAATATAAAACACGAATTAATATTTTCATAAACACAAAATTATATTTTTTATCCACCTTTTGTTGCAAAATAAAACACAACATACTCGTAAATCTTAAGATCTTACAATGATAAAATAAATTTTGATATTCTTACTTAAAATTCGAGTTATGAAAATACTACTTGAAACAAAGTTCTCTGCAAAGAAAAGGCTTAGAGTGACATAAATTAATGAAATCTTTATAAATAATCGAATAAAACGAGCTAAAATAGAAGTTTCGAGAAGAAAGGGTTGAATTATTGAAAGAGAAATGGAAGTGGAATTTGAATTATTAAATAATACACGAAAATTCCATCAATCGTTTTGCACTAATCCGATAATCTAGTTATTCTAACAAGAATTCTTAATTATTGAGTGAAAAGAATGATAAACAAGTGCAATTGAAAACAATTGCCTATCATATTTTAGTCTTTTTCTTTATTTAATCTGATCCGCGTCATGTTTATAAAAAGGAACTCTGAGAATCGATTTTATCTCAAGTTCTGCTGTATTAGAAATCTAATTTTTGACAAAAATATTACACATTCTGATGGCACTAATAAATGTTTAATTATCTCTAAACAATTAACTTTGATTTATATTATTGGCTACAAAAATTAAATACGTAATATTCCGTAATATTTATAATAATGAATCTGAAAATATATTAAATACTAAAATGTAATGAAAATAAATTTAAAAAAAACAAGCTTTTTAGAACGAAAAAAAAAAAAAAAATGGGAACGCTTTCCATTAAAGTATAGATACCAAAATTAAATCGTAAAAATGGGAGCGATGAAAGTAATATAATAAGGAAATTAACCTACGATGTAAGATGTTTCAAAACATTCATTAAGAATCAAGTCTATATTAACATTGAACTACCGATGTTAAATATATACCTAGTTTTATCACAGCCATCAAATTGATGGGTTTTTGATTATCGTGGCTTTCATTGCAACTTTGGGCTTAGTTTATGGAAATAAAAGAATATAATTTAAAAAAATATTGTTTAATATAATAATTCATAAATTATTATATTAAATGTTGAACACTTTGAATCAATTAATATAATTTCACATGGGGAATGTAATTCAAATTTTTCCAGGAAATGTCTGAAAGCGATGTATAAATGAATGTAAATACGTATTTGTGTCCATCATAGCATAGATGATTCGTAAAATGCTATAAATTTTGAAATTGCGAAGGCCGTCATTTTGATGGGTCTTGGTATAAATATTTGTAGATCATGCTGATTAAGGAAGTTAAAATGGCTGAGTGGAGAGTGAATATTAATAATAGGAGATTGAATTGAATTGTTATTATATTTCATTAAAAGTCATCCTTAAGTTCCAGAACAATACATATATTATATCAGAATTTTTAAGCATGAAATTGGAAAACCATCCAAATGACGATCTTGGTAGTACTAGAGTGAAATATGATTAAAATTTGTAACTAGGTTCGGAGACGAATTTTCAAAAAAATGACACATAAATATTTTTTTTGTACCACATAGCTATAACAGACTTGAAAGGTTACTATTACAAGAAAAAAAGTACACTCATTGTCTTTAGTTTTTGAAAAAAAATAAAAACCCTGCTTATTTAATGAAAATTTAGCAAAATTTTCAATGTTAAGAAAAATAGAATAAAGTAAAAAAAAATAATAATGGTAATATTTAATTTTTATTTCACCTATAAATAGCTCAAATTACATAAAATGTAACAAACCTCAAGATAAAAATTATGTTAATAAATAAAAATTTCATCAGTATTTGAAGTTGCCATTATGAGTTTTGGCAAAATTTGTCTATGTTTTGAACTTAAAATGTCTGTAGAACATGTATAAATGAATATATCTTAAAATCTGCGGTATATTATACTCAAACATGTTTTGGATACATGCATACCGAATTTCATGAAATTTTATTCAATTGATTTTGAGATATCATGTTTTCCGTGAGTCAATCACAGTGAAATATTCATTCTTCAGAAAATGCGTTTAGATATTGTACTTGTAAATTAGCTCATCCAAATGCGCTGGAAACAAATGCAGACAATATAGACAAATGCATGCAAAAAACATTCTCGCCATTTTAGCAGAAATGCCAAACATAAGCAAACTACGGTTGAGTAGGTAGAGAGTTAATATGAACGTATCAAATATTATTTTGGAGAATTTTACGGTAAAAATAAAACAAATCACTCATTTTTGGTTAAAAATACCACTGTTTCCGATTTCATTTTTATTTGGTGTATATTATTGAAACTACTGTATCTATAGTTCTGTCTTACATATATTAAAAACAAAGTCTGTTTGAGAATTTATGAAGTTTGGACTTTATTTTCGGATCATAAAAAAATCTTATTTTTCTGGAAAAATCATTTTTACAATTTAGTCGGATATCTTATTCCATTTATTTGTTTGTATTCGATTATAATTGCAATTCATTTCTTAAACGATTAAAATTCTTATTTATTTAGATTTCCAGTTTGTTTGTCAGTCGCAACCCCTTTTACGATTTTCTTTTGACCACTCTTTTTATGATGAAGTAAAACAGTTCTGGTCTATTGAAGACCAGTACTTTTAACATTAAAAAAAGCATGTAAAATGGAATAAAAGAAATAACTTCTCTTTCTCGCTCTCTTTTTTTTTTCCAATTTAGTTACCTCTGTGAATGAAAGAAAAACGTGTTTCTTGCAGTAGGGAATCAAAGAAAGATTGTACTTCTTCCCAATGAAATGCATTTCTCCGAATGTTTCTTCCTCTTAACAAGGTGGCCTATTTTGTGCGGGGGAGGAGACATATTTCCTACTTATTGAATGTTATGGGATTGAGCTAATTTTCTGATGAACATCGAGAAATGTACTGTTAGTCAGTGTAGCGTAAAATTGTTAATCATTACTTGTTGATGATTGCTTTTTTATGGTTTCTGAGAAAAAAGGACACATTTTTCATTGTTTCTTGCTATAATTTGAGTCTTCAGCCATTTGCGGCACAGATACAATGCTTCAATAGAATTCGGATAGTTCGAAATTCTGATGATTCGAAAAAAATAATAATGAATTGCTTGGAATATGCGAAACTATTTTGTATTAATTTATATTAAATATTACATCAATTTTTGTGATTATGTTTCGATTCAATTCTTTGAGTATATTTCGATAGATTTTTCAGTTATTCAAAACGAATCTTTTACAGATCCTTGTAATTTTTTTTACCGATTCTTTGAATTAGGCATGGCTTTACAAAAAATTTCGTCGAACACAAATGGCTATAACTTTTTTTATAAACAAAGAGAGGAAAAACCAAAATTTTAAGGCAAGACAGAAAAAAAGCACTTAGATTTGTTTTTGTATGAAAAACTGTCTTAAATGATTTTCTCTACTGACCGAGAATCATTACTTAGGCAAGCTATTTCAGTCCTATGTGAAGCATTCTCTATGCATATTTTCAATTCAAAACTTTCCCTAGGATCCTAGGACAACATCACCAGGATTGTTCTTTTTATTAACATATGAATAATTTTCCACGTGTACTTTCAGTCCAAACTTTCCCTTATGACCAGGTAACATCTTTGAGACAATACATTATAATACATTATCTATGCTTTTTTTAAAGATTTTCTCAGGAAGCTATGCATCATTATCTGGTAATCCATTTTAATTCAGACTACCATATGAAGCAAGTTCCATGCGTGCTTTCAATTCATGATTTTCCCTGGTGACCGGACGATATTCTTTGGGTAGGCCATTTTAATATCACTTGAAACATTATGTATGTTCTTTTATCAATTCAAGGCTTTCCCATGTGAATAGACAATATCTCTCTGGTAATTCATTTTAATATTGCGTGAAACATTTTTTAATGTTTTTTCAATTCAAGACTTTTCCTTGTGAAGAGGAAACATTCTATGGTAATCCATTTTAATATTACGTGAAATATTCTCTAAGTTTTTTTTATTAATTCAAGACTTCCCTTGCGAATAGACAATATCTCTCTGGTAATCCATTTTAAGTTATTGTGAAACATTCGGTAGGTTTTTATCAATTCAAGATTTTTCCTTGTACATAGACAATATCTCTCTGGTAGTCCATTTTAATATTACGTGAATTTTTTTTATTAATTAAAGATTTTTATTAGTGAATGAGCAATATCTCTCTAATAATCCATTTTAATATCACGTGAAACATTTTCTCTGTTTTTATCAATTCAAGATTTCCTCTTGTGAATGAGCAACGTCTTTCCGATAGTCCATTTTAATATCACGTGAAATATTCTGTATGTTTTTATCTATTCAAGACTTCCCTTTGTTAATGGGCAATATCTGTCGATAGTATTTTTTTATTACCATATGAAATATTATCCATGCGTGCTTTTAATTCAAAACTCCCTGGTCAACGGGGATAATCCTAATTTAATATCAAGTAAAATATTCTCTATGTGCATTTTCAACATAGGTACTTTATTAATCTATCTTATTTTTATCACTAATTGATGTGCTTTCTTTTGATGGGAATTCTGTTAAGGCATGACTAGACGACCACAAGAATTGGTCGCCTTTTCAGTGACGTTCCGTATTAGATTTGGTTGCCTTTACAATGACGTTCCATAGTAGAGTTGGTTCCTTTGCAATGTTACGAAATCAGAAGTCACCGAGAATGTCAGTCGATTTGCGATGTAGTGATTTCTGTTCTCCAGTGATTTGCGAGTAAGTTGTAATCTATTGAAGACTGGATTACGTTAGCTTTATTAACTCTACTTTAAATACATTTCTTAATTAAAGTCCGATCCATCTAAGAATCCATTCAAACTCTAACAGTATCATTAATATATATTTCATTATGTGTGTTTACGTGATTCACATAACTTATTTCCATCCTTTCAAAATTTATATGAAGATGAAGTTAAAATTTAGTGAAATGCCATCTTTTAACAACATTTTAACTTTCTTCCAACTCTCTTGAATACACCTTTGAACTAGTAGAGTCATATTTAACCTTCCTTAGGCATACCTGTGACTCGTTAACTGTTTGCGCAGAAAAGAGATGTTAAGACGGAGTCTCTAAATATCTCAATTTAATGAAGACAAAAGTTGTAGTTCCAGTAGACAATCATATGCATTTTCTGTGCTAGCGATGGAATGTACGTTAATGACTGCGACACATACTTTTCAATATTGGGCATGAAATAGACTACTGCATGGGCTTTGCTTATGTGACCAAGTCAGATAAGTCAACTTCCATTTGACTCAAACGAAATTTCTAGCTTCCTCATTAATTGTGTTCAAATATTTACTTCCTATCTTTGTTTTCAAAAAAAATTATAGCATTTTTGTGATCAGTGTTATTGCTTGATATAATTATCTAATTATTCCCTGAATTATATTTCTAATTCAGATATTACAGTAAAAATTAGCAAATTTTTCATTATTAAGTGAACGAATTTATAAGTCTTGTTAAAATATCACGTTTTAATTCTCTAACAGTTCAATATAAAATATATTAATTTTTTTTTGTAGATTACTAGACAGACTAATCTTTTTTTTTTTTGTTAGTTTTTAAAAATGAGTCTTATTTTTTATTTTACCATGTAGTTCCTTAAGCTCTTTTCAAATAATCCATTCAATATTTATTAGGCTTAATAATTACTAAATAAATGGGATTAAATGTTTAAAAACAAAATTAAGCACTCTAGAGCAATTATTAAAGATTTGATCAGAAATTTTCGAAATTTTTGATTAGTTTTCAAAAATTGCTCAAATCATATGCATATTGATTTATTAGAAAGAATAATATATCTAACTCTATCAGTCATTAGTTATGAAGATCTTTAAAAAATAATGGTACAACATAAAAATCATCTAAGTAAACTATTTAATACATACTTCTTTGCAAAAACAGTTTCAAGAATAAATTTAAATTGAAGATTATCAATATAGTAAGCTAAAATTTTTTCGAATCAATTTGAAATATCATTTATTCATAGATTTATCATTTTCAAGTTTAAATAATTAAATTAAAATTAATGCTTAGCTAATAAATAAATTTAAAAATAATTAATTAACTCACTTTAATTTATATGACACTTAATTAAATAACAGATACGACTTTGTCTTATTATGTTCTTTAATGACCAACATCCAGAAATATTCCTTTATATAAATATACAGAATATTTTATAAGCATGTAAAGAAAAAAAAGAACCACTCTAAAATATTACAGCAAAAACTTGAGCACAGTTCCAGGTTAAACACTTTTTTCTGCCACAATAACTGCAAATCTCATATTTGGAACTTATTCCTCAAAACATTTTTTTTGGAGCATTTTCAGCAACTTAAAGATCGACAACTTTTATACTCTTCACAAGCTCCTTCACAGAAAAGGAGAAAGAACTACACGTTTTTTCTCCCTTGTAGCAAATCACTTAAAACTCGTGAAAACTGCAGTAGAAGATTCGGACATACGTCGATAGAGGGCGCGTCGAGTTATGAGTGAATGGAAAAGTTTCATGGACCTTGGAGGCAGTAATTTAGGAGCCCCAACATAAATCACGCGTCCGCTATTGAATGAAGCAAAAGACATTTTTGCTCGGTGGACTGCCATCATCACTCATAGGGCCTTTTCAAAGAAAAGATGCCCCCTCTACCTCCCCCGCACAATTCGGTACGCCTAATTTTCCCGTCTGCCTTTTTCTTTGTGCGACTGCAAACCGCCATTCTGCACATTGTTTTACTTTGAAAAGATTCTGGCTTGAATTTGATACAAAAGGACGTGGACACGACACCATCGATAAATAAACATTTATTCAAGCTTCCATCAATCATGCATCTCTAACTTGGTGAAAAGTGAAGCGGTCTTCGCTCTGAAGTGCAACGAGTTTATTCAAGAGTTCTCAGTTTTATGGGGTGCCTAAAAACATTAAGAGAAATAAAAAAGGACAATATTTTCCCTAAAAGGGAATAAAATCACATGTTTAGCTTTTCAGAACATCATTCTTCTTTTTTTATTATAAATAACATAATGAAATGCATCATTATTTGTATAACAATACAAATCATTTATGATTAAGAAGGAAAGGTTTTTGTATCAATTCATTTAAATTATATTTTGTTTTTACTTAAAACTTATTTTAGAAAGAAAAAGAATAATAAATCAATGCTGGTGTATTGTGAAAATGTGGGCAATTGTATTAATTTTATATTAAATTATTTAGATGATGTTTCACATTGGGGTAGATTTTTCTATAAGAGAATTATTTGATATATGTATAATGGACCTGTAGATTCAGTATATATTTTATTTTTATTTAGAATTTATTATGTAAGGAAAAATAAAATAATTTTATAAATGCATTAGTGTTTGTATAGTATCTTATTTTAGATAAATATGAAAATATGTTTTCATAAAATAATGATCGTGCTGATCATTTTGAAATTAAAATGTTCTTTCATTGAAATGCTTGGGATATTCTTTATTTTAATTCTGATTTCTTTATGAAATGTAAAATAAATTAAAATAATTTCATATAAGCATCAATGTTTGCATGTCTCGTTATTTCAGATTGCTTTGAAAAAAAATCTATGAAATTGTTAAAATTACTTTTTATTACTGCTCATATATTTTTTTATATTTGCCTCACTTTTTGTGAAATGTATTATCGTTTGGTCATTGTGATTGTGAAACTAATATTGCTCATAAAAATATTTTCACATTAAATTATTTAGAATGAATATATTTTTGTTAATTTTTCTTTTTATTGCGGAACAGTGTTATTCTAGTTAAAATTATTGAAATGTAAATCACATTTTTTTTCAAAGAATTAACTTAACAGACAATCCATTGTAATACCACGGTAATAATAATGTCTCAGTGTTAATGTTCCAATATGAAAAAAAAATGTTCTTTTTCGGGAATTTCTGTTTTAATATAAGAGTTGATTTGATTTGGATTTGTCATAGGTTACAATTTTAATGCAAACAAAAATTCATTTTTTTTCCGAAAATTGGCTTACATTTCTATAATTTTACCCATTTATTTGTATATTATAAATGGGTGATAGGTGCATGATTTTGAAAACTTTAAAAATTTGTAAGAATTTTCAGAATATATTTAATATTTATTTACATATTTTTTTTGTAATAAAAAAAGAAAAGTATCATTGTTTGTATATCATAATAGTATAGACGCTTTTGAAAAGAAAAAAATGTTTTCATGCTATATAAAAGCTTTTTTACACGGAAATATTCCTATTAAGGATTATTTTTTCTTTTTTTGTATACAAAAACAGAATTAAACGTATCTCTCTATTATATATATATTGCTTGAAAATAATTCAAATACTTTTGTATAATTTTTTCGAAGCAATAAATAAAATGTATTTCAAATGCATTCAATCCAATGCTTTTAAATGCATTTTTATTAATTAATATTTTTGTTATACTTATTGAATTAAAAAAAGGAAATATCTCAAAATTTGTATATTGTGCTTGTGTGAACTGTTAGAAGATTTGTATACAATAATTCATTTAAATATATTTATTTTAATATTTTATCAAAATGGAAGCAAAAATTGAAAAGTTTCCATGTTGCTGGTATAGATAATGCAAGCACATCAAAATATTATTTACTAAAGCAGACACTATAATAAAATTTAATCATTCTTTTATTAAAATGAATTAAGACTTTTTAAAATAGATGTTATTTTCAAATATAAAGGACAGAAACAAAATGGGGTTGTAACTGAATGTTTAGTGATTAAATAGCGTCAATTTTAATTTTAATGTTAATTAAAAATATGTTAAAATTTAATAATCCATTCTTAATTTACAAATAAAAAATGTCGGACATTTTTAAAAAGATGTCTTCTATTTTAAACAACTATTAAATCAGTAATAATTCAATGCCGCTCATTTAGTTATAATTTAAATAACAAGCTTATGGTATAAAAGCTATTTGAAATATGGGAAAAATGACTAGTTTTTAACGTTATTTAGTCCAGATTCAAACAAGACATTTATGAAGGGAAAGCTATTTAAAACATGGAAAAAATGTCACTAAACTTTCCCTAACGTATCCAGTTCAATTAGAATTTTCAACCCTAAAGCTCACGAGGACAAATAACTAATTCTGCTTGAAAAAAAATATCGAAAATTTTCTTCTGGCCATAATAAATGATGTCTTCGGTTTTAAACAACTATTAAATCAGTAAAACTTAATTTAATGCCTTCATTTAATTCAAAAATAAATAAAAAGTTTATGGTCTAAAAGCTACTTGAAATATGGGAAAATGAATAGTTCTTAACATCATTTAATTCGAATTTAAACAAGGCGCTTATGGAACGAAAGCTATTTAAAACATGGAAAAAATGTCACTAAACTTTCCCCAACGCATCCAGTTCAATTAGAATTTTCAACCCTAAAACTCACGAGGACAAATAACTAATTCTGCTTTAGATGGCATTTTGAGTTAGATAATGTGCTAGAAATCCAGACAGACTCAATCTCGCCTTTAGTTTTTCCCTTTTAAAAATAATTAAGACCTTTCTCTAATCTGATTACCGCAACATCCACTCGCGCAACAGTCCCAAGCACTTCATGAAATCCGACTATTTCCAGCCGCAATTTTCTTTCCAGCTTGTTAATTATGGCACTTCCTCGAATTTAGGAGATGAAGTAAATGAAAAAGGACAACCAGAAACTAAGCTCTATCCATTTTATTCTGTAAGGATAGGAAGAAAATAAGGGCGATATTTATTTCTGAAATGGTTCGATGGTAGTTAAAAGTCAAAACCGAAGGTTTTATGCTTTTGCAATTTTTTAAGGCATAATTTAATCTTTTATCACGCATCTAATGTAATATTAAATTTAGAAAGCAATATCAGTGATAGTTTCACTATAGAATCATATTCATAAAATAATTATTATTTTATGACTGATCGAAAATATTCATATTCAAATCATACAGATTTTGGAAAATTTTAAATTTAAATATACTATGGATGAAAAATATATAACTAGACTATCTCATTCCGAAAAATAAAAACAAATAATACTGTGAAATAAATAAATAAACAATTAAAAATAAAGAATAAATAAATAATGCGAACCACGAAAAGTTAAATTTATTTATCGTTTATAAATTGTATAATGTAATTTAATTTAAAAAGCAATATTAAGGAATATCAATAATAGTTTCACTATAAAATCACATTTATAAGATAATAATTATTTTATGACTGATTGAAAGAATTCATATTTACATCATATGTATTTGAGAAATTTTTTAACTTAAATATAATTTGGATGAGAAATATCTAACTAGATTTCTTATTATATAAAAAAATAAAAAACAGGTTGTGAAATATATAAATAAACAATTAAAAATAAAGAATAAATAAATAAAAATAAGATCCACGCAATACTAAATTTTATTTATCACTCAATCATCAAAAGATATAAATACATATGGAAAAATCTTTTAGAAATATTCTCCCGCTCGCCATAAATGATGAAATAGAACTAGTCTTTGCAATCAATATAAATATAAATTGCAATATAATATAATGTAAAATATTCATAAAAAATGTTTTTCACTAATGACATAAAAATAGAATATGATTTCAGTTGTAATGAAGTAAAGTTACACACATATGGATATAACACTGAAATAATGAAATAAAATCACTTCCATATTTAAATTTCAAAGTATACAGTTTCAATTGAAACGATATTTGAACAGTATGAAAATGATTTATTATTTTAAGGCATTACTTCACCACGAATTTTTTTTAATAAATATTTCAACTGGATTTTTAGAGATAGAATGCTGAGTGTTTTCGACTTTCAATCAACGTAAATTTCATATACACTTGAATAGGCGGTTTCTAAAAGCTGTATTTCACTCGTTAATCATTTTAAATGTTTCAGAAAATTCTTTGGAAATATAGGGAAAAATAATAAAAATCCCATGCATTTAAAATTGTGAAATTATTCTGCTGTTTTAGAATGAAAAATGATACTTTGGTATAATGGATTTAGCTATAATTTTCATTTGGAATTCTAATTGAAACATACAATTTTTGACAAACGTCTCAAAACTCTAAATTACGTAAAAATATTAAAAATATATTTTTTTAAATTTTATAATTTTTATTAATAATATAAGAAAAGAATGTAAATTGGAATTTTGAAATAAATAATTTCTTTATAATAAATATTTATTGAAAACATAATAAAAACTCGAAATGCAAAATTTCTTTTCTTCATTTAAAAATAAATTAATATTAGTAATAGTTTACCTTTAATTACCCTTTAATTTAATTAACCTTCCCTTTCCTACCACACACCTATTGCTCCCCGTTAATATCCAAATTTGTCGCGCAAATAAATTCAAACTGAGTAGAAAGAAAATAAAAACGTTTCTTAAAGTTCTTCTGAGTCATCCTTAAAAAAAGGTTCTATGTTTTAGAAACCATATATTTTACTTTTAATCATCATTAGCATTGAAAGAATTTTTTTCATATTATTAAAATTTTCGAAGACAATATTATAAAATTTTTAGGTATTGCCGAGTTTAAGTTTTAAACTCAATTGTTATGCCAAAAATATTCGTAAATGCTGTATTAAAAATACTTAAATATCAGTTTCTGTCCTTAACCATGACCCCTAAAAATACTGAATATAAAATAAAAGTCTACGTGGAATAATATTTTGGGATCAGCAAAATAATTTATCTTCATTAAATGCCAATAATTTCTTCCAAAAAACAATTATTTCGGATACAAATATTTTTCTTGTATTTCATTAACATAACTTTCTTAAAATTTCAAAATATTGAATGTAGAGTAATTTCTTTAGTAATTTGTGTTTTATTCGGTAAATAATTAAATAATAAATTATTGATTTAATTCGAATGAAAATTAATTTCAGATTTATCTAATGTTTTTGCAAAATACGTGATAAATTAATTAAGGGGAAAAAAAGATTAAGAAATGTATAAAATAAATTTTTTTATCTACCTTCCGTTTGTGCTTGAATAAATTGATAGGTATTTTAATAAATTACATAAAAATAATTTTTCAAATTCGAATTCCACTTAAGGGATCATAATTGTTTTTGGTAAGAATTAAATTTAACATTCGCATGATCCTTTTGCAATATTTCTTTCAAATGGAAGTAATGCGAAATTAAAAAGAATTTCTTAAACACTAAAACAATTTTCAAAGCTTTATTTGTATTTAATAAAAATGTAAGAGCTTAACTAATGCTATGCTATAAGATTATTCATTGTTCATGCCAACATATTAAATAAAATGTTGCCTAGTAACGGTTACTATGACGACTTAGTTAACTTTGCTAAAAGACTTCTTGCACTTTAAATAATAACTCTGATTGTGAAATCCTTTTCTTTTAGAATTACAGATGGAAACTTATGGAATATATTACTTTCAATAAGTAATATAATATTCAATTAAGGATATAATAATCCCTCAACCTAACTTTTTGAAAGAAAATAGAAACTCATACTTTTAAAGTTAGGTTGAGGGATTATGAGTATGAGTTTCTATTTTCTTTCAAATTAAGAACAAGACAAAGCAAATTTGGTGAAGGTTCAATTTCGGTAACTGTGGAAAATTGTAAACTAAGGTGCCATGTTCATTTTATTTTGCTGTTACAAGTATCGAAATTTTGTGTAATGGAAACATTTAGTTCATATGTCATTTTTGATTCATCAGAAATATTTAGTCAACTGATAAAATAAATAAAAATAATCATTAACTTTTGCACAGCTTGGTAAAAAACACGTTTGAAAAAAAAATGGACAGTTCTTTTGAGTATATTTTTTAATTTTCTTACATTAATCTTATATTGTCCTTTCCTCACCTCAAATTCTGTATTAGTAATTTCTGTATTAATACAGAATATAAAATTCTGTAGTTGTTTAACTAATTTAAATAAAATTCTGTATATAAGTAACATAACACCAATGAATTCAGTTTTTTGTGTTTTAGAACTTTTAATATAAGTAGTGTATATCTTTATTTTTCAAAAATTGGGTATACAACTTTTGCTGACAAAAGAAAATGACAAACCAGACAAATAATTTGATGACTACTAAATATCTCCAAAAAAATTCTGCTCAATTAGATTTTAAGGAATCTGTTGACTTTGAAATAAGCAAAAATAGATAGGAAAGCATGAAATTATATTTTTATCGCTCCTTCTACAAAATATATGATTATTTATATTCAACTAAAATTATGTTATAATAAATATCGTTCAATAAAATGAATATTTCAAAGGTCTAGAGAAGAAAAGCACATTTTAATTACTTATTTCAAAATGATATTGAAATTAAATTTAAATATCTTTGAAATGCTCCAGATGTCTTAATTTTTGAAGAAATTAAATAGAATTGATAATAAAGATTTAGATTAAGCAGTAAAAGAAATTAGAATATGAAATTATATTTCGATGTTTTTAGATAGTAAAAAGTTACCTTTAGTTCCGGAAAGTATAAAATTCTATAATAATTCAGTAAGTGCGCATAAAAATATTTCTAAAAAAATTAGCAATGAATTGGAATTACAAAATTATACACAGTTTATTCCAAATAAATTAAATAAGGAAATAATAATAAAAAATAAAAAAGTTGAATCATCAAGAATATTTTAAAATTT